>DVQM01000865.1:0-14124 GCA_018231645.1 Heliconius ricini
TATTCGCAGGCAAACTAATGCCTTGAGTTCATTCAAATGACGATAACTTTTTTTATGAACCGATTTTGATGAACTAAAATAAACTAAAATAAACCATAAAAAATGCATATTTTGGCATTTAACCCCAGTGTAGCTTAATAGAAGGCCAACAAGGACTATATTATTACATTGAGACAGGTAGCTCGTTCAACAAATGGCAAGGTTATAACCAATTAATCAGTCCATTTTGAATATTGGATTTTCAGATACTGCATTATTATAACTCAAATATAATTTGTCGACTGATGTAATGAAAAGCACTAACTACGTGGTCTCATTATATATTAGACGTCCAAGCTAGCTGCAGCTATAAATATGACCTAAATTGCTGAGATAAGTAATGTCATATTAAAATAAATATATTAGGTAATAATGATGCAAGAGAATACAGAGACAACTAGTGCGATCACAAAATAACACTTATTTATCTCTAATTGTAGAGCAATATAATGAAATACGGATCATAAATGTTTCTAATAGTTTAGTAAAATAATTGTGAAATAGTAATTATATTTGAAATTAAAAGTTATGCTTAATTCGAGCAATTTAATAATTTCCGGTAAATATAAAAAAATCTAAAGGTAACAAACAGGTTGAGTTCCGTCACTCAATACGTAATGTCTCTAGAATTCATCGAAAAGTGTGGAGCGGAGTGTCTTAACACTAGGATCCCTCTGCCTGCCTGCTCTATTCCGCATGTGGCAGACCACATGCGGGATACAGCGTAACAACCGATAAAATATATTTTAAAAAAATCAATAATTATCATATTTTTAAGATACATGAATCACCTTAGACAACAATATTAACAAACAATGGTACTTACCTACTTATATTTGTAAATGAATAACGGTCCGGACGTGGTGGCTCGTTGTTTAAAATATGAATTACAAGTCATCAATGAAATTTTCGAAATTATTAGCTGATAATATTTTTAGCGCAGTTTTCCTTAATTGATATCGGTGGCTAAAACGCAAACTTCCTTTCCTAACATTACGTTGGTTGTAGCCCGATGAAGCTAACTTTTAACAATACTGTACCGTTCGCAATCAAATAAATAGGTGCATTGTTTTAATTTAATAATATAGATATTAGTCTCATTTACGAAGACAAATATATACTGAACATAAGATGATAATTATTATTGACTCGAATTCAAATATTTATTCATATCAATAAATCGGTCGTCGAATCATGTCTTAGTTCCACAGTGTGACTCCTACGCAACGGTTGTGTTCGATTCAACTCGGGACAATAATAAATTATTCTCGTATCCTTGCTCCTACTACAAGAAAAGCAACGCACAACGCGCAACATCTCTAAAAATGCTGGACGGAGTGTCTTAACACTAATATAGAAGGCAGCGTGAGACTAAAATGAAAAAAAAAAGAGTTACTAAAGTTCAATTTATTTTACGCACCGTCGAAAATTGAAAATGACGTCAATGTTACGCTTAGACTGAATTCGTCTCGCAGATACAAGTATCAACTATCGGTAGGTACTGTACAAATCCGTTCATAAATGTGTTTGCAGCGTACTACCCGTTACTATCCGTTGTTTCGACACCCAATAAGACTATCAATCCTATACATTTGATTCGAGCGTCGACCTCCCATTCGTTTGTGCGACATATACGACTCATCGCGGTTGATGTTCCCCAGCGTCATGTCGAGACATACCTGATTTGAATTTTAATTTATTTCAAGCACGCAACTCATACATTCAGAAAATAATAATTTTAAATATTTACCTAATTCTTATATATTAAAAAAGATCATAAAAATAAATAAATCAGTTTCACGCTTTATCCCGCACACAGCAAGGTAGGCAGAGGGAATCTAGTGTTAATACACTTCTCATTTTTCGCCTAATTCTGGAGGTATTGCGTGTTGAGTGACGGCACTCAACGCAGCGCTTTCTTTCGACACCAGAGCGATGAAATGAATTTATAAAATTTAATAGATATTTCATTTCTTCGAGTTTTCCTTATGCCCCTGCAATACAACTGGCCTCAAAAAAAAGAACATTCTAAAAACATATTGAATTTTAGATGTACGTATATAACGAACAACGCTCTGTTACATAAAAAAAATAACGATTACGTAAATTCGCTTTTTATGTATGATACTATCACAATTAGATAGTAATTTAAATATAAGTTTTATTGTCTTCAATCAATCACAACATCATCAATCAATTATAAACCACTTAACTTTTTAATTTGATTGTAATTTATACTACTTTAATCATGAATAATTAATTAAATATAAAATATAGTCATATTCATACTTCAGCAATATGCCATAACAGTTTCTATTTTCATAAAAATATGACATTTTCATATATAATATTACCTTTAAATACTTATATGTATAAACAAAAACCAAAAGCTATTTATCGCTAATTGAGCTAATTTTGCAATTTAAAAATAAATGCATATAAATTAAAAAATCGACAGTAAAAACTCGCCAAAACAATATGTACGGGAAAATTTAGATGAAATTATTTTTTACATTATACACATATTCCAAAGTACCTATATCTACTCTACTCTTAATATAATGCAGGTTTGACATGAAATAATTGGCTAACTAAGACTATGATATATTTTTATTTCTGTTTTAATTTAACCATATGTGGTACTATAATAGGAGCGTATGAGTTGCAAATAATGAATGTGATTTTAATATTACCAACGTGATAACGTAAATAGAGCACAAACAGAGCGGCGCACAGTATTTATTGTATGCAATGCGGAATGCGAACACGCAATTCATATACAGCTAATATGAAAAAAAATGTCATTAGCATTGTAGGTGCCTATACTTACTACGACTATCAAAGAGTTACACAAGCCAGAAAAGTTTTGAAATCGCTGCCATTCAATGCACGCAAATACCACAGCAATCCTTTTTATAAAAAAAATACACCTAATTAAAATCAACTTCACGCAAGTTAAACACTCTATTCCCCACTTTCCGCCGATTTTTTTGGTGAAACTCAAAGTCAGGCTTTTTGTGTATATAAAGTAACTTTTGTACATAATCAAAAAACTGTTTTATTTCTCGGTAAAACGTCGCAGATGAGGCTGAGCGCTTATCTTCCGCAGGATACGGCGCTTCTTCCGTTGAGGCGTACGATATCACCACCTACGCCCGCGTCTCACGCTTACACTCCACTGTCCAGTACACTACACTAAATTGAATAATTAAAAAAATATTCAAAGTAATAATTGATATTCTGATTAAAAAAATATTTAACTATGATTGTTTACGTGTAACCAAAACGTGATAAAGTCACGCTAGCGTGTCACCTTATTGTTTCAATGTCAATGCTATACAATTAGCCCTTAATGAAGCTGGTTCACGCGACTAACTTTATGAATGAAGGTTCATTTGTGCTGGCTACAAATGTATGCATAGCAAAAGAGCCTCACTGCCATTTATATGCATATCGGACGATGCTTTATAACAAGGAAAGAAAAATTCAAATCAGAATTGAATGATTGAATTATAATAATGAAAGAGATTTGTAATTCATTTTAAGTCATGATTGTAAGAGATTTAAT
Source organism: Heliconius ricini (assembly GCA_018231645.1). Taxonomy (NCBI): domain Eukaryota; kingdom Metazoa; phylum Arthropoda; class Insecta; order Lepidoptera; family Nymphalidae; genus Heliconius; species Heliconius ricini. The sequence continues at coordinate 3,608 of DVQM01000865.1, forward strand.
ATGTTCATAAATTGCTTTTAGGCATACTTATAGAATTATATTATCATCCTATTTCCGGATGAATATAATAGTTAGAAACGCGCGCACGCGCTGCGGTTTCTAACAACTCAAGTAGGGGCCACAAAGATAAGTGGGTTTAAAAATATATAGGTAGGTACTATACAATAAGGACGTTCAACTTTACTTTACTTCTTTTAGAACCCCGAGACTTAACTAAATGGTCCAAACTATTAGTTTAAAGAATCATCTTAAATGAACGTTGTAAGATGTAAACGAACGCATCGACCAGGTGAAAGCCACCAAATCGTTTAATAATTACATGTTCTCGCGCATCATCTACTTCGAACTTTCTCTCTTATTGTCTTGCTTGAGACTACGCCTTTATTAATTACTCAGTGAATAGTAATAACAATAAAATTACCTGATTTAGATTATCTTAGAGTATTACAATTATTCGAGAATATTGAAAATGATACAGATAATTCTTTCGAACCCAACTTCTTTTTTATGGAGTTTTTTATACACGTTCACTAAGATTTAAAATCGAAGCGAGCTATGAAGAGGGTTAAGGTCGAGATATCTTTAAAGCTTCGAATCTAGCTGATCCAACAGAAAATCAACGGTATCGAACGACACAGCCTAAACAATTAGTACCTAAGCTGAAGTGGTAGTGGACTGGTCATACTTTTCGCAGAGCCGATACCGTTGCAGTGCAGGAAACCAGTAAAGGAGTAACGATAAGCGCATAGTGAATAACGGTTGGGAGTGAAGAGCTGAAAATTGGATTTGGTGATTTTAGGTGAAATGGATGATCATCAGATGCTAAAAATGATTATTTTAAATATGTGTTAATAGCTTTTTTAATTTATATTTTATAGTATATAGTATATTTTTTAGTTTTATATGCAAATTGTCTGAGTTTCTTAAGTTCAAGTTAAGTTACCTAACTTTTCTATTCTTAAACCTATAATAAAAATAGAACGAAAATCATTTACTAATATTCTCGTTCTTTTGTTTCGATATTTTTCTGATATGTAATTACTAACATGGACATAGGACGATGTAAAACGCACAGCAGGATCAAACTGGATGTACACAGCGCAATCCAGAGAAAACTGGCTCAATTTGGAGGAGGCCTTTACCCCCAGGTGGGTCCTTACAGAATAATTACAATATAGAATAATAAAACATAGCCTGTAACTATTAAGTTTAACATGTCTAAAATTATCTTTTTTATAACTGTAACAAACTAAACACAACAAACAAACTAAATCGTAAATACATGCAACACCGACTGTCTTTTTGTAAACTTTCTGGAAGAAGTAAAAGGCTTTTTTTATTTCTTTATTTATTTAATTACTGACAATTATTAAATTTTTCTAAAAAAAAATACAATAAAATATAGTATATACGCCAAAAAACAATTTTGTCTAAAAGTTTAAAGAGGTCCACTGTTTAACAAATAATACAGCACGCAATATAACCGTGTGTGCCTAATGGAGCGTTAGTTAGCGGAAAAATTAAGATTCAATTCATGGCTGGTTACCAGACTGAATGGCAATAAACCAATGGGCACAGAAGTGAGCTCAGGTAGCTTAGTATAGATAAGCTAAGGCTAGCTAGATGTTTTTTTTTTATTAATTGTATATACTTATCATGTAAATTAAATGTTTTTTTAGCTTCACGCTGTTTCCCGCACACTGTATAATAAGAAGGAACCTCATGTTGACACTTCCGTTTTATACTTTTCGCCGAATTCTGAAAGCATTGCGTGTTGAACGGCGGAACTCTACGTGTGGGAATCGAACCGATAACCTGTCGCATTTACAGTTACAGTCAAACGCGTGGGCCCCTACGCCACGACTAGCCCCGAGAATAGAATGACTACTAGAATGTTAATTTTTTTATGTACATATAAAATATTTTATAAACCCATCAATCACCTTTCCACATTTGTAAAATTTACATTTTGTTCGTGGTAAAGTGAACAAAGCGTGACGATCGCTTTTCTATTCGTCTTATTATAATTAATTTTTTGTAAAATCTTAAAATACATGTACAAATGTAAAAATTAATGGGCGAATAATTGTTTGTAGAATTATTTGATAGTTTTCCAGATAACATCTAACCTCGACTGTGTTTATTGTGTGTCATATTTTGCCTGTGGTTTGTTTTATATAGATTTCTATTTTGAGTTGAGTTATAACATTTTAAGAGTTTTATGTTTCAAGAAGCTATTTTAAGGAGACTGTACAGTTATTAAATAAAAAAATGTATGTATTATGCTAATAATAAATAAATATGTGAAAGAAGTAAAATGTGGTAATTTTTCACCTATTTTTCAATGATTTATAATGACGATGGTTATTATATCCATCCATATGCTCCTACTCTTGTACTCGTCAAAAACGTAATAGTGAAATCGTCGTCGTCTGAAAATTGTACTACGAAATATAAGAAGTCAAAATGTTATAAAGCTATTGTTCTGCGCAATATCTATAATTGTTTTTAATACCTTTATTATATTTTTCAAAACAACCGTTTTTATTCGAATTATGTAAAGTTAAGATCTATTCATAAGAATAGCCTATTCAATTTTACTCGAAAACATTGTGTCGCCCAGGGAAAGCAGCAGGACCAGCACCGCGGTCTAGTTGTAACATTGTCACCAGGGGTCTAGTTGTAACGTTGAAAAGGAAATAAACACCAGTCTTTATTTCATTTCCATCCTTATAACTAGAAGTAAATGACAATACAAGCACCTGCTGCTCTACACCATATGGTAATATGATATCCAATACACGCTGCCATAAATCGTTCAGTTCAGAAACGACTCCCACTTGCCTTGCTTTGCCAACCTGTTGCCAACGCCTAACAAAACATTACTTCCAGGTCGGTTCTAATTATTCTATGTAATTAAATTAAACGTTCAATCAAAAGAACCAATGGAAAAAGAAAAATAGTATGTATATTTTTTTTAATTAAAACACATTTGATCGTAGAAGTTGAAATGTATGTAGTGAGCTCTTGAAATATTAGATTATGGCTTGACGTACGTTGCGATGCTGACGCATTTTAACTTCAATTGTAAAGGCTATAAATAGCTGCTATGTTAATAATAAATGGACAATCCACTAACTTCATTAACACTTCTGTTTCCATACGTGTTGCGATATAATAATTAAGTTTTTTTTATTTCCGTTGAAACATTATCGTTGTTTGTCGTTATAAAATATTGTTTTATAACGATAAACTAGCAAGTATTGAGTACCATGTGTATATTACACATATCTTGTAATTACTTATTCGTCTGGCTGTCCACGTCATTCATAATAGGTATATGTATTTTTCCTATATGATAAGCATAAATAAATTTCACATTTTTACAAAAAATATATGAAATCTATTTTATATAGTTTTTTCGAAGAATGACATATTATAATATAACCTAAATTGTATTAAGATAACTCTCAAATAATAGGTAACAATGGAAAATATTACATTTATAAATAACTGGGTAACTTTTTAAACTGGCTACTCCTTATTCGTTTGACGCAAGGACCTACCAAGATAAATATCCACATTGATTAATAAATAAAATGAAAAGGCGACGAGCAATGTTGCGGCATTCCATTGCGATGAGTGTACTCTGACGCAAACGCAGATTTTTTAAATAATTTTACTTTGTAAATATATATCCTGTAGATGTATATCCTGTATCGAATGACATTCGAAAGTATATTTATATTTATATTAATATATTAGCACTTGATTATTTCGGCGTTATTTTAACGTTAAGTCTGGAACCTGAAAACATAAAAGTACCTATATTTGCTTAGTTCATTAAATGCATCTACTCCTAAATAGGAGTTTTGTGTACTCTGCCATAACAAAAGAGTAGTAAATCACATAACACAAGTTTAAAAAAATACATATTATTAAGTTAAGTATGTACACTTGTTAAAGTAAACAATTTTTTTTACCGATTAATTTTAAGGAAATAGAAATCTTTAGTTATGTCTAGTGAAGTAGTTTAAAAATAAAATAGCTGTCATTTAAACAAAGAGAATGAAAAGAATATGCATATAGAAAGCTTCTTAGAACGGAATAGGAATAGAAGGTGCGCGTGACCCGCAGACGGCGAGGTGAGCGGCCGCTGTTGCGACACCACACGGAACTGACGGCCTTCGCTGTCAACCTTTTAATTGCACCCGCTTTTCGCATAGCGCACGTAAGCCACTTACTATATCAATAATCTTAAACATTTTGTAATCAAATATAATATTTAAGTAATGAGTAATTAAGTTTTGTGAATTTAAAGAGAACATGATATTATTATGGTGATATATTTACGATCAAATTGAAATAAGATAGTTTCACTCTATATTGTGTTGTGATGTAATTGCTATCTCAGTACCAAACGTTCAAGCACGACCGCCAGACGATGGCGCGGCTCTTCAATTGTGATTGGTATGTAGGAACGCAGCGCCACATATTCGTCGGGTTCAGTAACTAAAAATTACTTACAATAGGCGCCCCTCACTGCTCAAATGAATAAATGGATGGATCGAGTATTTTAAACGATGAACTCACTCGTTTGATAGATCAGCTGATGCTCAGCTGTTGGGCCCATCAGATAAAGCTCAAGCAACATTACTGCTATTTACATCATACTATTAAAAATATATGGCTGTTTTTCTAATTGTACAATAAAATATAATTACATTACCGTTTAGTGTCAGGCATTATAAACATGTTAAAAAACAAAATGTATGAATAATTTTGTTGTAAATATCATGTACACAAGTAAGTATGGGTTCAGCTGTCAGCATCTGTTTGAGCAGTGTTTCAGAGCGCGTCCTAATTGTTCGCTTGATGTGAAAGGATACAAACATCTGCATACAATTTGATCAAAATTAGAGAATAATTTGTACTGGTTTACAATTAAATACTTTCATAATTTTCCGACTTCATATCTATTGAACAGGTTCGAGATAATTAAACTTTATTTAACGTGTAAAATATAATGATGGTTGATATTAAAATATAAAGATGTATATCGTAGAAAATATTTGAACATTGTTAATGTTTTATTGCCATCAAACACGCGATTACGTTAGATACCGACTTTTTAGCGTTCAAAATTTCAATAATAAATATTTGGCAAAATTCTTACACTACTACTTTAATTATCCGGTAAATAGAATTTGTATTTTAAAATGTAGCTGTATATTTTTGTATTTGAATATTTTATCATATTTACTTTACATAATTGTGAACTTACAATTGATTTATGATATTTGATTAGAACTCCATGCGATCAGAATCAAAGAATCAGAAGTACTAAAGGTTTACGCCAGTTCTCTTTTTCAAAGGAAAAAAGGAGTGAGAACTTTGTAAACTACTACCACTGCTGCTCTCTGATTTTTAATTTTAATTAAGAAAAATAGTTTTCTAACAAAACTGGTATTAAAGTCTTAAAGAAATATACTAAGTATCAAAATTAAAATCAAATGTAAATGCTTGTATTAGAATATGAAGTTAGTAAGTGTATCGCAATACGTATATAGAAGTACAATACATTCAAATGTTTTTTTGTAATCTTTCTATATCATGGAATTTGTAAAGAAAAATCCGTATTCACGTTCGTGTGAATTCATGGTTTGCTGGTTGTCAACATAACTCATTCAACGCTCACGTTTTAATTTTCCAATAACAACGAGCAATAAAATATATAATTAATAACAATGTTAGAGGTATAATTACATAAAATTATAGAATATATTAATGAAGTAAGAAGACACGTGACTTACACATGGCTCCACACGATCCACATGTTTTGCAAAATGATATTACAACCCGTGATTCATTTTGTTGTATGCACTGCCGAATGCTATGTGAAATGACATCAAAGAGCAAGAGACAACAGCCAAGCTGAAATTAATTATGTTTTCTGTGTGGCATCAATCAAGATTACTGAGATGATAAACGAACTATTTTAGAAGATTACGTACGTAAAATGTTTATACACCATAATGCGAGAAATGTTTATTATGACACCTGATTAATGAGTCTTGCATATTACATTAGGTCATTGTTGATAGTTATTAAAATATATGTATTCGAGATTAAACAAATGTTAGTTTTTTTTTGTTTAATTTTAATTAAACTTAAAAACTTCCAACCAGTAAATAAATTCTATACCTGATCTTTCTCAATATGTATCGAATGGAATATGTATGGAACGAATGAGTGGAAATAAATAGGGAAACACCTGTTTTGTGGCACTCATTAGTTATATATTTGCTTTATTGGAGGCGCAATGCTCATTCGGAATTATAAGATATTCTTATTGTATTGGGTTCTAGTGAAAAGCCAGTATATGCTTTCGGATAGTTTGATAGAGGCCAGTCGTGGCGCAGTGGCACGAAGTGTGACTGTAAAACCGATTGGTTGTGGTTCGATCCCAATTCGAGGAGATGAAATATTTTCTCAAATTTATAATTCCATTTCTTCGCTCTCGAGGCTAAGCGCGGCGTTGAATTTCTGCCACTCAACACGCAATGGCTCGAAAATTCGGCAGAAAGTGGGGAACGGAGTGTCTTAACAATAGGTTCCCTTTACCTACCCTGTCGTGTGCGGAAGAAGCTGATTTAATTTGATTTGGATCATTTGATGTTGGTCTAAATATTGAAACCAATAATAATATATATTTTAGAACTCAAAAGAAATAAAGCAAGCGAGTCTATGTTTGTAACGCAAATTACAAATAAAAAATGATTCATAAGAAATTTATAATTGTTGTTACTTGAAAACAATGTCTTATCTGCTTGTGTCAATATTATTTTTTACTCTTATCTGTTCTTTATCTCACACACTCATTACGTTATTTATAATGGGCACAATGACGAAATGTTGAAGATGGATACAACTCTAATGACTCGTTTTTATTACCTTTAGCCTTTAGGTCAGCTAAATGAACTACAGGCAACGTAAAATGTTACACAACACCTAACGGCCCTATCTTTCATAACAAAAGTTAAGAAATACATCTAAAAAGTAAAACGAAAGTTCTAATTGTTCTCCATTAAAATGTTAATTGCAAATTGTATAAGTGATGTACTTGTATTGCACGTAATAATACATTTGGCTACATTTCAGGTTAACGATGTGGTGAAAGTCGACGTGATTTATCTCGTTTCCCCGTAATCGTGACGTAACTAGAATCATTTCGAGTGACTAATGATGAACCGCGCGCTGTCTCTGCGAACGTGAAGTAATGCACTGAGTACGACCTGCTGGTTCTTTAATAAAGCGACGCCATTGTGTTGTTTGCATTCATGTAACAGTCGTTCTCAGAATTGTTATGCCTACACAGATTAAGAGCAACCATCAAGCCAACTGCCGTCTAATGAATTGTCACTGTTTTACATCTACAAGAAAATGCATTACGTTCGTTTGCCTCGATGCCGTATTGCAAATTTAGTGCAATAGATTTCATCTCTGATTTTTCATTTTGTAACACTATATTACATTTTGATTTTTTTAATTTCATTTTATTTTATATAATATTAAGATTAGCAGTTTCTTGATTTGGTAAAATGTACATGGTAAAGTGTGCTTTATGTATGTAAACCTATACAGGCATTAAATATTTCATAAACTGTATCTAAACGGAAAATTTCTGTGGCTCTTAATCACTTCTACCCAGTAGAATGTAACATTATCGTACTTTTTAGAATAATTATCGTTATTCTATTACAATACCGATGCATCCTTAGGACTTTAACTAAATTTTATAATAAAATGACCTATCGATACCAGCTGACTCTAATAAATACAATCGTTTGTATCCAATATGGAGGGAATATACTGTTACAAAATCTATAAGTCTGTAGAGAGATAGCACATTTATGCCTGCACTAAGTGATGTTTAATATTACCATTGTTCATATAAAATCTAATTCGAACAATATGACTTCTGCCACTAAATCCACAAAACATTAGATCAACCGGGCTCTGTACTTCGGTAGAATCAACATAATATATGTAGATTTACAAAGAATTCTGCACCTAAATACTCTATTAAATACTGATCATACAAAATATTTAATATATCTCAAAATTTGTATTTCACTCGTTAAAAAAAAGTAAAATGATATGAATATTTCAAAATTGAAATGTATGATATAGTAATGAATAATAAAAAATATTTTGTTTACTATATAGTTGAGGTGAGAGAGCAGGACATTAACGTTTAACGATATTACGAGTGTCTGGGATACGACCGGCTTGCAGCCTCCACCGGCGTCCGGGGCGCAATGGGGACTGCCGGGGGAAATGCCGCCCACAGCCTCTTATCGATCGCTCCTCGCATTGAGATGCACCACTTGTTACATCGCCCAATATCACAATAATCTCCCATAACCCTCAACCTTTTATGGTAATATATTTCACGATCATAGATCATTACATTTGTTAAATATTTAGTAAAATTTGTATGCATTTTAAGAAAAAAGCTATTCCGTTATTCATTCTACATCGTACTTAATGCATATTTATTTATTATACATATTTATTTCACAGAATGTGTTAGTTATTTAATTTAAATGTTTTGAGAGACCACATTGACAGACGCAATATACACACATACTTCAGATTCAATTGTTGCTACCGATATCGTTGACGAGCTTAGTGATATCGATCTAAAGTTATCAAGGACAGATAACAGCTTCGAATGGTTTGGATGTGATTACATAAAAACGTAATAATTTTGAACGGTATATATTTTTTTCAGGGAACCTTAACCAAATTATAGTATGGCAAATACTGCTATCAATATCATATCTACTCAATGTTTAATCAATAAACTGTGTTATTTACTATTCTGTATTAGGTACATACTGATATTGTTTTTTTCGTTATAAAGAAATTATAAAGCAATAAATATAATAGATTTAATGTTTTAATACTTCCAATAATTTCTATCGCTACAACCTGATGATGATGATATCAGAATTGAGCTACATCATAGTTCATTAATAAAAATGTGGGTTATAATAAATCAATATAGGAACTTCTAAAGTTCCATAATCTATTATTTGTAGCTGTGGGTGTAGCTGGGTGTAACGACCTGCCACTAGGTGTTCCACTTTTGAATTCACAGAACAGGTGCATCGTACTTCGATATATTCTGATTGTTAGCCAATTGGTGTGTGGTTCTTGACGAATCAATGCTAATTATTGCGATAAGATTGAATTGAAATACAAAAAAATCTTACACAAAAAAAAATTAACCATGTAAAAAAGCTATCATATCTATATGTTTTGTTTTATAATAATGATTTAGTAGTTTAGATATTGTTACGTCGAACAATAATACAATTACTGTACGATAAAAATACCTCCAATAAGTCAGAAACTGGGACCGAGAGATTCATCAACACCAATTGTGCCCATTATAGGCCCAATGCATATTCTTGTGAACAATTGTACACACACATTTAATATATTATTACGCGTATGTGTGCCCACGCATTTGTCCATTACGAAATATTATGTTTATTGTTTTATTGCACATGCCAAGTTATTTGGGCTACTAAAACGGTCACACCGAGTAATTGTGTAAGATTTATTGAATGTAACTACGTGTGTTAAGTCGAAGCGAAGGCCAGCATCTGTGCAGTGAGCCCCAATGAAGCTGATTAGTCGTACACGCATCTTCTAGTTTCCACAGTATGAACATGACTGTAGAATAGAATATGTGGCGTATCATTTCCAATGTAATTATACCTACATACATGTAACAAACGCAAACGTGCTTGGCAATCGTCGTACGAAGACACTAATTCAATGAGGAAAATTCTCCAACATCCTGTTCACAGTTGAGAACGCTTTACTGCGTAACAGAAATCTGCTAGATCGCTGTCTGTAGCTTTCGTTGTAGTAAGTTATCTGATTGATTTTGGTTTGAAAGTCTTGAAACAGCTTAAAATCATTGTAAATGAAAAATATTTTAAAAGTTCTATGTTTGGTACCACATATTAAAATGAAACATTTAGTACAGAATAGTTATATCTGTTGGTGCGAGGTGCGCCTGCGCGGTCAACGCTCGCGCGACGCCCGGCGGGCCCCACGCATCCACTAGTGCGAAAATAATGCAGCCACCTCTCTCGTTCCGCCTGTTTTGGCGATATTTTTTATTTAACCTATTATACATGCCTTTCAAGTGAAACTAGCGGTCACTCTTAAGTCTTTGTTTCACAAACAAAACGAATTACAAAGAGAAGCTTTGTCATTCCAATGGTTAATGAACTCCAATTAAAGCTAGACTAGATGCTTGTAAAAAAAACTATTTAAATTGACAAACAGCGAAGAAAAAGTTATCGTGGTATCGTGGTACTTTCAATTTCAACAACCACAAAAAACGGAATTCCAATATTGTTTATTGCTTACATTGGACATACCTACCAGTTATCTTCTGTGAATATATATATATATATATGTATATATATATA
>DVQM01000866.1:0-14122 GCA_018231645.1 Heliconius ricini
GACACCAGAGCGAAGAAATGAAAATATAAATTTAAGTAAATATTTCATCTCCTCGTCACAGTCTAGTTTGTTAGCACCTGCACTCTGTAAAGCAATATTACTTTTTTCTGGCCTCAAGAAAATATACTATCAGTTCTTCCTGCAGAAATCCAGGGCAGTACGCGAGGCAATTAAGAAATCGTTGGCGGTAGATTGATATAATGATTCTGTCAACTGGTAGACGAATGCCACCTCAGTCTACCCGTGACCACGGACTACTGCAGTGTTCGAAACGTCGAGTTTCCAAAATGTAAAACCTTAAATATACACGATTAATCCGGTTAAATTAATTTCATTTAAAATGTTAAGACAGTTTCCAAGGCACCCTATGCCTACCACGCTAACAAAATATTGTTTTGAATTTTTATAGCACCTATGTGTACATTCTGTGCGTAGATCTAATAAAAAAAAATATATTATTAGGGTTTTTTTTTATTTATAGACAGACAGTCATTAGCATTACCGTTACGCGTAACATGAAATAACCCAATTTACGTAAGCTGCCTTTTGCACCTTCCGATTTTTTCACTCATTATCTGTACATATAAAAAAATATACATATGAAAATGTATATTTTTTGCAGATTTACGCGCTATCCCACATATGGCAGGATAGGCATAGGGATCCTAGGCTTAAAACACTGTTCTCCACTCTTCTAGTTTTTGAGACTGCTTGTTGAGTCTTAATGGTAACGGAGCGTCTTAACGTTATGTTCCTACGTACCCTCTGCCTATCCTGCTATGTGCGGGATACAGCGTGAAGCTGATAATAGAGTATTATAAGCAAAATGTGTCTCTTTAAAAACGACGGTTGTGGGCTGTTATTATTTTCTCGCAATGATAGTAAGACAAGGAGCGACATTGTCTTTCGCCGCTCAATATACACTGTCTAGTTAGTAGCAAATAAATTACTCCGTATCTCACGTACCACCCATGTGAGATACGGAGAGATTCAACACTAGGCCTACCTACGCCGCTATATACGGGACACAGCGTGAAGCTAAAAGTCCTTTGAATTCCTTCCTTTCAAATCGTATCGTATGCTATAAAACAATCAAAATAAAGCTCCTCTAAAGTAAAGTATGCTTTAAACAGTGTTAAAGTAAACTAGTTATCGGCTGTAGCTATTAGCGGCCGCCCTGATGGCTTAGAGATGATGCGTTTATCCGACATCATGAAGCTGAGTGCGCACTGTAGTTGGTTATGTTATATATGTTACCAGCTGCCCACTTGCAACTTTGCCTCGCCGTTACTGGACTCTATCGGTATAACATATAGGCATATGTTGTTCCTCAATGTCTTTTATCTTCCAGTGAAAGTTCATTAAAAATCGATTCAGCTATTCGATCAGTTACAAAAAAATTTTGGAATTTCAATAGACAGGCGTCAAAATTTCAAAAAGATTTTCAAGATTTCAAAAAGATTTTCTCTAAATATTTAAATACAGGATAACACCGCATTCAAATAATACATTAGCGATTTTTACATATTAATAATAATAATTTAACTAATCTCATACGACTTACACATTCCGCTCTACCGCGTGGTAGGTAGAGATAAAATAAAATAAATTATTCCACTTTGTTCTTCACTTTTTGCCAGAATCCATAACACCTTATTGACTGGCGTAACTGAACCCTTCATAATATTTTTCCAGAGCGAGGCAACCCACAATAAATCATCACGGTTGTAATCAGGCGCTGCCCCACAAAGTCTCCATCTTCTTGCCATAGCATAAATTTCCCTATAAAATATAACAAATAAAAACAAATATTGGAAATTGTATAGCAATTCTACACAGGCCCTTACAGAAAGGGGTACGTTCCACAGATAATGAGGTTAGAACGGATCAGCACGGCCTATTTCACGACAGATGATAGAAATATTGCCCACGCTTATCGAAGTTTACATTTAACTTGATACTGTAGATGGGGGATTTTGACTTTAATAGCCTTTTTTTTTGTTTATAAGGATTGAAACGATAAATAGTATTTTTTCAAGCTGCATTCCGGAAATAGATAGAGGTGGTTATAACACTCGGTGGCTGGTGTTAACACTCGGTTCCTCTCGTTCTGCCCTAATTCTGAGACATTGCGTATTGATTATCGAAACTCAGTGCCGCGCTTGGTCTTGTTAATAGAGGATGAAAATAAAAAAAAATCTCCAAATGGGACCGAAAAACAGTCGTGATCACGTCATTCGTGTTAAAACACTTCGTTCTCAACTTACCGCATGAATACAATAAATAGTCTTTCGAATGTGGAATTCGAGCGCGCTATCATCGCGTTAACAGTTGAATGATGCCATTGAATTAATATAATTTTATTTATAGTAGATAAGGTTATTTTTATTGGGTTACACAAAGCTTGAAGAAGCCATCGTGGCGCAGTTGCACACTGTCTGGATTCAATTCCCACTTGACGAAATGAATTGTTATAATTTCCTCGCTCCGGCACACAAAGCTCGTGGTTGAGTTTCACAAAGCTTATCTATATATATAAAAATACTTTTCTCTAACTAATTAACTAACTTCATGCTTTATCCCTAGCGGGATAGTCAGAGAGAACGGAGCGGCAAACGCTACGGTCTTTACATACCTCTTTCGCCTGGTCCACTGTCATGAACCTCTTACGTGACCTTCCTCCAGTATCTTTGATATTGTGTTTTCGAAGGTCAATCGAGGTCTCCTCCTACCTCTCTTATCAGTTTTCTCAATGTTTAAAATAAATTAATTCCAATATTATACTCGTATTTACGAAAGTAATTAAAACCTTTAATTACTTTTCAATTTATATAAAGAGAAGGCTAAATAAATCTAGAAGTACACAAGAAAGCATTCAACAGACACTAGACAATGTGTGCAGTACGGTATTTGGAGAGCTCTTCAAACATCGTTTGATTTTTGCACTTCAAGCGCTAGTGATAAAATTCAAAGCTTTAATTTCATGTACTTAGATAGTAGTTTCCGGCGGAAAAGGGGGAAACGAAGTGTCTTAATGAGAAAAAAGTGTCTTAACACTAAGTTTCCAACCTGGGAACTTAGTATTAAGACCTCTACCTCTGACTTAAGTTTAAATAAGTTTCACACTGTACCCGCGTAGAGCAATTGGGCAGAGGGAACCTACTATCAAGAACCCAACTCCGCGCTTTATCTTGTTACCAAAGCGAGGAAATAAAAATAATGAATTTCACAAGTAGTATGTTTTCAATCAGGCTCTGGGTCGCTCTCTCGGTTCTGGGCAAAGCAAGACACTTTGCCTCTTTATAAGAGTAAGAAAAATGAAGATATTAAACATTTTGTGTTTCGATCGGAAATCAAACTCACAACGTGTTACGTTAACAGTCGTACGCCCCGTCATTGCCCCTGCGCCACGACTGGCCTGAATTTTCCTGAGTTAAACTAAAAGTTTAAAATCAATTATTACTGAATTCAGACAATGCTTTATATTAAATCAAAACATGTCATCCTTCGTGATGGCATTATCTAAGGATGTCACGAAGGAAATTAGAAAAGTTCTGCGTAGTCTCGATGTAGGATCCATCCAACAATGCTTTAATTTCGTAATATGATAGCACGAAACGCCGTGCGATAAAAAAATTATAGCTGTATTTTGCAACTTTTTAATATCTTATTTTACTATCTTAGATTCGAAAAGTGAAACAAGCAATCACATTCAATCAAAAAAATGTAAGTTTTTTAACGTTTGTGGATACTGGAATCAAACCTTGGAACAATTTACCCAAGTCAATTAGGAGAGCTGCCTCCCGAGAGTAATTTAAACGTCAAGTCAGACAGTTATTATATATATATAACAGATATGTATTGTAAGATATTGTATTTAGTGTATGTGATATTGTATTGCATTATTTTTACGTTTGCACATTTATCTATTAATTTGAATTAGATCGAGCACGCCTACACAACGCCTACACATCCTTCACACAACAAGTTTGAGAATGCTTTTTAGCGTTAAGCCAGGGGGCTTGTACATGTATTTTTTATTTTAAAAAAAGTGTTTGCACACATAAATAAGGAATGAACTAAATTAATAAATAAGTTTCTGGTCACTTTTATTACTACATAAGATAAAGAAAGATCCGAATAATGAAAATTGTAAAAAAATATAATTATACAATAAAAAAATTACATTATCATTTTTTTATAGTAAATTAACAAATATTATAGCCTATAGGGGAGTTTACGAGCAGATTGCTTCGCCATTGAAGATTGAGTAATGTCGTTCGGCTAGCTTTTATTTATGACATGTATTCTGTAGTTCCTGCGGTTAATGGAAAAATATTCAGTGCTAAGTATATTTTTAATGTTAGTTTTTAAATTATATTAGACTGTAAACGCGACGATTGTGGGTTTGATTACATGAAAATATAAGACAAGGTGCGACGTTGGGTCAAAGTCAACGTCAAAACTATAAAGTGGGAAACAGAGTATATTATCTATCGTTTGTAAATGTTACTATAATTTGGACATAGTGTAAACCTAATAAAAAATGATCATATTCTTACTACCATCCGAATATCTTTTTTTTTGATGATGATGATTTCCTCACTTCCTTTTCTCTGAAACAATTTTCAAAATATTTTTTTTTTAAATATGTTCCTTAGGATTTATAAACTAAGAATAATAAGGAATTCCAAATTCCATTTCCAAAAAAATATGAATCTATTACTGTCAAAAAAAGGTAAGTGGAGTTTGATTGATGATCGTCTATTATAATTAGGACTTTATGACGTCACAACTACACGATGGATGGCTGCTTCCGGTCGTTAATGAAAATTGAGTGTTGCCATTTAGTCTCTGAAATCACAAAAATAAGTTTTCAATCTGAAAGAATTTTGAAAAAGGGGAAGTTAATGGCCTTTTTTATATTACTTGTGGATTTGTTAGCTTCTAATATTATTACCAATTTTAAAGTGTTATTCCATATTTAGAAAAGGAAAATATATTTTTTAGGAAACATGTAAAGGGCGCTTTGAGGCGCACAGCGTTGAGTTCTGCCACTTAGCAAGCTTTAAAAATTTGGTAAGTAGCGAACAGAGTATCTTATCACTATATACACCGTGAAACTATAAAAAAGACGGAATGTTGCGGGTTTTGAATCCGTGCCGTGTAGTCTGGCTCACAAAAAAGCGGGATAAATACTTAAATACGATACCAGGAACCAGGAACTTTCATCAATTTTTCAGTCCATTTATCGAGAAAGGGCAGCAGGCTACATATAATATACTGCATATAACTCTTAATTATCACTCGATTACATGGGCGAAGCCGCAGCTAAAAGTTAGTTATACGTTAGAAAGAATTCAAACTATTCATTTATATTATAGAAGTCCATTTAATTTTATTATTATTAGCAGCACTTTCCGATGTGGATTTAGTTTACGATTGGTCCGATGTCCAGACGTTTCCGGCGGAGATAAGTCATAGTGGTTTACTATTCTAGCTTTGAGTACTTTTTGATGGATTTTTACTAACATCTTTTGTTAAAACAATATATCTTTATATATTGTTGCTGACAAGGCGCAGGAGTACAAGAGCGCAACTGAAAACACGGCGGTTGTGGGTTTTAGATCGGCTCTGGTGAAGAGGCAAAAACGCGGCGTTGAGCTCCGCCATTGAGGCCATACTTACTAGATTCCTAAGTTCCCCTTGCCTTCTGATATGTGCGGGATACACTGTAAAGCTAAAAAATATATACACAATTATGCACTCGCGTTAAGTTGAATATTACAAAAGTAACTCTATGTACTTCATATACATATGTACATATTGCATGTAATTTATTTGTACATTATTAAACAAAGAAGAGAGAAGAGAAGTAGAAGGGGACCTCGGTTGGCCTTCGAAGCCACAATATGAAAAATATTAGAGGAAGGCCATGTAAAAAGCACGAGGGTCCCCCGGAGGGCACGTATGAATAGGTTGATGACAGTGGACGAGGCGAAAGAGGTATGTAGAGAGCGTAGGGTTTGGCACTCTGTTGTCTCTGACTACCTGTTAGCGATACAGCGTGAAGCTAGTGATAGAAGTAAATTAGTAAGTATTAAACATTTTATTTGTGTCATTTTAAATCTTTACACGAGAACGAAAATTTATATTTTCTAAAATATCTTTAGTGAATGATTGTATTCACATTTTCTTAAAGAAGCGGTGAAATTTTCTTCTCTCACCTTATCTGCGTTATAGCTAGTTTGATAAATTCCATGCAATATTGGGACCTAAACTAAAAAATAAAAAAAAAATCGAATTTAAAAGTAAATTGAAAATATAATTGAATGGCTTTCGATAGATTTTAGACTGAAGGCAAACTTCTTAAATCTCTATATGTTTTTATTATTTTATATTATCTCAGAGACCGTCCTGACGCAGTGGAACAGCATCTGATTGTAAATGTGATGGTTGGGGTTCGATCACCACTAAGAGAAGATAGCTAAATAAATAATAATTATATAGCTAAATAATTATCATCTTGTAGATAAAAAGTCCACCTCAAATATGTAGGTATTTCACAGGCTCGTAACCGCACTCAATGCCCTGAGTGCACTGATTTTAACTCTGTTTAAACTTGTCAATGTATTCATAAATGAATGAGTGTATGTTATGAGCGAAAGTGTAAAGACTGCATTAATAACCGCATACACTACAGTGGACAAAACGTCACGTTCTCTACTATCTTTGGGAAATAAAAATAATCGCCAACAAATCAAGAGACAAAAAATCACCGCTAAAATTTGTCAGTGACTTCTATATGCTAATTCAGATAACTGTATATAAAAATACTTTTAATTTTTATAAGGTAACAAAAATATCGACTCGCAATTTTGTTGCTCCTAAAAAAATTGCCGCCCCTACTCAATCCAGTGGTAAAACTCCTGGTCTTACCTCAATTGAATAAGATTGTGGCCAGTCGTGGCACTGGCTGTCGCTTCCTGTAAACGAGACAGCTTTTGAGTTTGGGTTCGATTCCCACTCGAAGTAATGAAATATTTAATATTTTCGTTCCTCGCTATGGTAACGAGGTAGAGTCGTTGACTTCCACAACTCAATGCACAATACCTCTACAATTCGGCGGAAATCGAGGAACGGAAGTGTCGTAATGGGAACAGAGTCGTGTTAAGACAACACTACGTTCTCACATTCCCTCTATCCACATGGCTATATGCGAAATATAGCGTAGAGCTTAATAAAATTGAATAAAACTATTTCTACCAAATAAAAACTAGATGACTGCTATACCTCAAACAATATAACCTTTGTTCCTTCTCCATGATGATTTTATATTAAGCCTAGATGTGAGTGGTTCCTTACAAAGCCGCCAATTCTCTAGACATTAGGTGTCAATAGATTTAGGGTCCCGCAAATGATTAGGGTCAGACAATTTGGGCGTTATCTTCTCGTTCCACTTCACACTGTTACGCAGTTCCACAAATTTGAGTCTTACCATAAGGAAATAGAGCTTATTTTAAATGTATATTCCTGTTGAAGTGAAACATGGTCATTATTTTACATGAAATCAAAGTTATTTTGATCTATAGCAAAATGGTTTTGACTCTAATGTATGAATGAGTAAAATGTGAGTTTTAAGAAAATATAGACAATAGAGGACGTTGTGGGTAAGTGGATTCTGATTTTTTTTATAGAAAACATAAGGCAAACTCGCATATGGATCTAATAGTGATAACACCAGACACCATAGTAACTAACTTTAAAGGCTGGCGTCGAGCCTGGCGTTAGACGTGGAGATAGACGCGCTTTATACTGGAATTGAAATATTTACAAGTCATCTTAGCGGACATTTTAGCTTCATCTGATACAGACTACAGCCTCGATCAATCTATTCAATACAAAATGTATATTTTTTAATTTTGGCTAGCAGTTCATGAGATTAGCGCGCTCAACCAAACGAACTATTTAGCTTTATAATATTTGTATTAATAAGATACGTACTACCTACCCTTACCATTATGACTTTGAGTGTCATAACCACATACCCCACCTAATACTTCCCTGCTCCTAACTCAGCTAGATAGGCACTAAATAGTAACTGCCACTTGCAAGACAACGTAAATCAAATCCACAAAGATGCTTCTGCGTTTTAGCGTTTCGTATAGGATAATAAAAATAAAATAGCCTTTATTGCTGTTTCTTTCTGTATAATTAATAAATTTTAATAACGTGCCATACTATAAACTATTTTTTTTTTTTCAATTCTATTTTTTTTCATCGGCAACTGGATGTTTTAGATAAACATTTTGTCTGTCGACAAAGGCCTTCTCTAAAGAGTTCCATGTTTTCTTGTCTCATACCGGGTCCATACCGGATCAGCTTTTTTTTTAATGTCGTGTAGGATAAGAATAGTAGAATAAAACTAAACTAAACTAACTTCACGCTTTATCTCTAGCGGGATAGTCAGAGAGAACGGAGCGCCAAACGCTACGGGCTGAATAAAAATAAAGAGTAAAATAATAGCATTAAATATTTTTTCAGTGTAATAGGACGACATAACAGTTGGATATTAAGTTAATTATTGATTAAACACGCTTACTAACAAGTACAAAGGAAAATTCCTTTTTTTCCATTCTCATAGGGATTTCTAGTAACCCTCTCTCAGTGCTCTCCTATTGTACAGAGAATCTGTACAATCTACATGCCCGATTTCAACTTACTAATCAGTAGTTTCACAGAACTTACAACCTGTGAATAATTGGGGCCCAATTAAATGTTGCAAAGTAGAGGAAAATGTAAATTTTAATTCATTTGAAAATCCATTAAAATACATTACAACTTAGAGGTGGACACTAAACTAACAATGTGGGTACCTGCTTTTATAAATACTCTGAATAAAGAAAATTATGAGTATAAAAAAACAAAAAAGCACACATATCAGCACTGTGCAGTGTAGTTGAAAGGTATTTTGGTACAGCCACATGTAATGTTGGTTCAATTTATACTCGGTGGATTTTAGTTATAATGATTTACGTCCATATTTTTTTTTCAGCTTCACACTGGGAACCTAGCGCTTGGTTCCCCTAATTCGAGACATTGCGTGTTGAGCAGTAGAACTGAACACCGCGCTTTATCTTTATACCAGAGCGAGGGAGTGAAAAAATAATAAACTCTATCTCTTCGAGTGGGCATCAAAGTCACACGCTTGTGCCACTGCTCCAAGTTGGCCTCAACTATTTATTATATAAAATAATTATTTTTAACATGTAAAATAAATAATACACAAACGAAAAGTCTTCTTTTTTACTTCCAATGAAATATTTAAACACGCAAAAACAGCATGAGAAATATCTAAAGAAATGTAAGTGACGGATAAAAATGATCCTGCTTATTGTTGGACCGGCGTAATTGGGCCGTTTTGGTTTGTGTCACTTCAATACGGGCCTTGTTTACAGAGCAATTTGTTATATTAATTCAATTACCTTTAACGAATGTGATTTTTTTATATATTACTTAGTACTAGTATATAATATTAGCTTCCAACTGCTGCTTCTTCTGCATGGTCAAATGAAAACAGCTAAGAATTGTTTATGACGAGGTTTCAAAGGCACCCACACTTTTCAACTTGATGTAGGTACCTACAGTAGTCAACACTAATTATATCAACTCGTACTTCTCTCGAGCGGAATTGTCTTTAAACTGTTTGATTGTGGCCAAAATAAGTAAACAAATAATAAATAAAATAATTAAAAAATTCTTAAGTAATATTTCAAAACCTTTGACTTTTAAAAGCTAATGAAAAAACATCGATTGTAAATTATCCTTTAACTGATCGTCAAATTCACAATCGATGTTATGTTTTTCGATAAAATTTAATAAACATGGCAATTATAATTGCTTAATAATAATAAACGTTTCTATTCGCGCTGTATCTTACACATAGCGGAGTAGGCAGAGGGAACCTGGGAACCTAGTGTTAAGCCACGCCCCGCTTTACCTCGTTACCATAGCGATAAAATGAAAATATCTAATCCCTCCGACTAAGTCGAAATCGACCCACAATCGTCGTGCTTAAGTGCGCGCTTGTGCCCCTGCGCCACAAGAGCCTCAAACGCTAAATTATTTCTTATTTTCTACATTATATACACACAGTTATAGAAATAATTAAATTGCATATTCATAAGTTTCAAAATACAACCCCGGAGTGGTTTCGTAGCGGTCAACTAGAAAAGTGAGTTAATTCAACTTATTACACTTTCATTTTCCATAATAGTGTTACGCGATAAATTGTTTTTGAAATAAATACTTTTAATTATATGTATACATATATATTTACATATCGTATTTCATATTCAATGTGGGGAACGGAGTATCTTAACGCTAGGTTCCCACTGCCTGCTGTTTGCGGGATACAGCGTGATGCTGATTTTTTTTTAAACAATGTAGAAACACTATGCCTTAATCTTTTTATTGTGTTGAAATAGAATTGTAATTTTTTCTGGGCTCCAAAGGACCGTAGACTGTTGAATTCAAGTCCACGTAAACCGAGTTGTGGACTAGTTTGTCTATATAATACTTATAGTAATAGCGTGTCCAAGCCTCATTTCTCCCATTTTCAATTACAAGTAAACATTAGTAAAGTGTTTATTGCCACTGTCCCTAGTTTGTATAAGACAATGGTCTGTATGGTCTTGATCCCTCGAGCGTAGAGTTTTCTTGGAATCGGCCATTTACTCTGTTTTTATAGCTGTCTCCTTAAAATCTACTATGATTTGTATTTTTGTGTATATTTGAGAAGAGCAGCTTTTAAAAATTATCCTGCACGTACTAGTTAAGCAATTATTCTAATTTCAGTTTTGTGTTTTGAAAAAAAAAAACTTAAAGACAGAACAGTTATGTACTAAATTTCGACTTGGAAATTCTAATGAGCTCAGTCAGCATTTTAGTTTTTGGTTACAAGTCGGTTCCCAATTACTAACTATACAGCCTGCCTTCTAAGATATGTATAAATGCCTATGTACATAATTAATGATTTTAAAGATCTTTAAAGTATAATAAAAAAATATTAAGCCGACCGACCTTAAGTTTGACGAATTCGCTTCCCTGAATGATTACCTCGAAAACTCAGAAGAAGAATGGGCAACGAAGTTTCTTAACACTAAATTCTCTGTGCCCTACTATATGCTGGTTACAGCGTGAAGCTCAAAACATCTAAGAATATAGTTGAACATACCAAGACAGGAGTGTGAAATTTGGCATTTTTATAGTTTATATGTAGGAGAAGTACGCTAATATTTTTCAATAATAATATTTATAGAGTACATTAAATTAGTAAATAAAACATTACACACATACTACCATATATTTGAAAATATATACACTTTTATGTTTATAAAGTGATATACACGTTGAAAAAAAGATATCTAGTACTCAGTACACTCCTTCCCATGTAACTAACTTATGCTCTCCTCTACCCCAAGGTTGCCTGGAAGAGATCTCTCACATAGCGATAAGGCCGCCTATTGTGCTATCCAATGTATCATAGTTAAAGTTTCAATATGTATATGTATTATTTGGTGTACAATAAAGAGTATTTTACTTTACTTTCCTTTTTTACACGTTGCTATAGCGACGCCAACGTGTATTTATTATACGCATCATTTAGTTCTCCAGTCTATAAAGAAACCTGTAAAGTACCTGTAAAATCAACAGAATTTCGAGATCTTGTAACTACTAACCGTTCCTAACGACGATCGTTAGCGGCCACTCACAGACTCCTTACCAAAGAGGTACTTCTCATGTAATTCGTGTAAATAAAGCTTTATTACATTTATACGTTTTTTATTGAACTAGAATATGATATTGTAGAAAAAGAAGTAGGAAAAATAATTTTGCGTTTGATTCTTCTTTTTCTTCTGGCTGTGAACTGCACATAACAGGATTAGCAAAGAGAACCCGAGAACTTGTTGTTAAGACATTTCATTCCATTAAGACACTTCCTTTCCTCACTTTCCACCGAATTTGAAGATATTGCGTATTGAGTGGCGGAACTCAACTCTGCGCTTCGCCTCGTTAATTGCAAATATTAAATATTTCATTTTCACGAGTCGGAATCGAACTTACGAAAGGCGAAAAACTTAGAACGGAGTGCACTGACATTTATGTTCTATATATATTATAATTAACTTAAAAGTACAAAATCTAACTGTATCCAAAATTTATTTTCAGCTTTAAACTCCACAATTCAATACAGATTGTATACTATCATACTTCGCTTACATTCTCGTTATATTAAAATATCTTCCGCAAAACCGAAACGAGGGGCGTGTGATGACTGATGGATGGATGATTGATACCGACTTCAATCAAGAGTAAGTGTTATACACGATACACGATATGAGTCAATATTTACACAAATATATGTTGTAACACAAAAAAAATATCCTGCACATCCTACTATCCGCCTATCCTACTAGGATAGGCGGAGGGAACGTGGGAATCTTGTGTTATAACACCCAATAAGTAACTTCCGTTCCCTATTTTTGGTCGAATTCTGGAGGCATTGCGTGTTTAGCGATAGAACTAAATGCCGCTATTTGCTTCGTTACCTCGTTTAGAGCGTGGAAATGAACAAATTTAATATTTCATTTCCTCGAGTAGGAAGCGAATCGGATTTACATTCACACGCTTGTGCTCCCGGTCTACGACTGTTCAATACGTTTTTAAATTTCAATTATGTTATAGTGTTAATTATAGTGTTAAGACACTCTTTACCCCATTATCTGCCGAGTTCTGGAGGCATTTCGTATTGAGCGGCGGAACACCAGAGCGAAGAAATGAAAATATAAACGTAAATGTGATAATGATGATCATTTTAAAATTAAAAATATTGTAGACATAGCCGGGATCAATTCTACAATTAGCAAGAAGGTACCTACAATTTAATTTAATGTCTTTTTATTTTAATTTTTTTTCCTATATTCGCCTATATTACTTAAAAATTACTTTTGTTTCAGTTTCACATTTCATGCACTATATAGCAACTTAAGCAAAAATAACTTAGTCTTAAGACATTTCATTCTAAGCTTCCCGCCCTAATTAGAAATATTTCAATTTAACTGGCGGAACTTCATCATCGGTCATTTTAAACTATTCGAGCGAAAAAAGAATATAATTCACCAACGAATGAACTTCGCACCCACGACTATCTCGTTTATAGTCGTAGATATCCACTGCGCCTAAAAAACTTACTAAAACCATAAAAACATAATTTATTTTACAAATATCATATTTTTCATGAAAATACGTAATAAAAGCATTAAAAACAAATGACTGCGGTAATGCCAGTCATAATTAGAGAGCGATCGACTTCACTGTAATAGGATTTAGCTACTTAGGACTGCCAATTTATAAAGGATTTATTTACTCTATTTGTTCGACGTTCGTTTAAATTTCTATACAATTATGTTAGGTGAATTTCGAACCTGCGTCAATGTGATGATGATGATCATCGTCTTCATCATCATATTGACGCCACTGTTATTTTGAGGACGAATATTTATTTGAAAATAAACTTTAAATTCTAGACGTATAGTTGTTCGTGCGGAAACTGATCCTAGACTTAACTAACAACGTCTCCAGAATTCAGTGGAAAGTGATGAACAGAATTAAAGGAAACGGTGTTGCTGTCCCTCTGCCTACCTGCTATGAACGGGATACAGCGCCAAAAAAAAAATATATAAAACCAAAAATAATGGTTTTGGTGTTAATCTGTTCTACTTCGACGTCTTACTTACCTCCCTCAACTTTCTTTCCTGAACTAAAAGCAAAAAAAAACAATTAAACGGAAAAAATATAAAAGATTTGTTAAGAAAAAAAACACTATTAATATATTTAGACATCTTGCCAGTAGCGTATTTCATCCCTCGATGATTCATGATGAGTACTTTCGAATCGATTTAACGATCCCATTTATACTTTATATAAGTAACTATGGCTTTTAGACTTGCTTTGGAAATATTTATATATAAAAAAATTAAACTAGCTTCACGCTATATCCTGCAGACAGCAGGGTAGGCAGAGGGAACCTAGTGTTAAGACACTCCGTTTCCCACTTTCT
>DVQM01000867.1:0-14117 GCA_018231645.1 Heliconius ricini
CTGGAGGCATTGCGTGTTGAGTGGCAGAACTCAACGCCACGCTTTACCTCGATACCAGAGCGAAGAAATGGAAATGTAAATTTAAGTAAATAGTTCATCTACTCGAGTGGGGGTTGAACCCATAACCAGTCGGTATTACAGTCACACTTTGTGCCACTGCGCCACGACTGGCCTCACTACACTCATATCTGTAGCAACAATATAATATTCTGACAGAGAGTGACATAAAAGCTTAAACATATTACTTAATTATTACAACAAAAGATTAATCAACTTCTGTCTGTCGCACAAAATATACATGTCTGTTACAAAATATGAAGCTTCATTTGTCACAACGGTTCTTACAAATTAGGCGCTTAACATATATAATCTTATCATTATGTACAAAATATATGTCTTTTCAGCTTTACGCTGTATTCCGCATTTGCACTGTAAGCAGAAGGAGCTTTCCGCCTGATTTTGAAATATTAAGTATTAGCGGCGTGATTCAATGCCGCGCTTTTGCATTGGTACCAGAGCGGAGAAAGGAAAATATTCATAAATAATAATTTATTACCCCGAATCGGAATCGAACTCACAACAACAACCGTCGCGTTAGTCACACGCTTGTCCAATATACATACTACTTACATAGAATTCACATACTTGTCACGAAGGCCTCATAAACGATGATTAAAAAAAATTGAAAAAAATAATACGGATACTACATTTAATAACGTTTTAAATACTACAATATATTTTAAACGTTAATACGCTCTATATTCAAAATGACGCTACATTGTAATGATTGTACCAAATATATAAAGAGTTCAAATTAAAAAAAATGTGCACTAGGGTATATAATACCTTATAAGGTACAGCTATAATACCTTATAAGGTATTATAGACTAAGTGCCATGATATTAGCTGAGACAGTCTGTAAGAGCAAGAAGAGTACATCCCTTATGCAATATTCCACATGGTGTAGCAGAAAGAACGTAATGTAAAGTTAATTACTGTAATTCCGCTCTGATATAATATAAAATAAAACACGGAAGATAAGATAGAAAATAATTAAAATAATCATCTTCTAAATGAGGACTGAACCGACAACCATCGCGTTCCATTTGATAATGACTGTCCCTCTGCACCACAACGGCCGCATATTTTTGAGAACTCCTTGATATTGCTTGGAGATGAACCGGCTAATATTATTATTAATAAATATAATATAATATAACCTTTATCATGGACTTGCCTCTGAGAGTACACGACATCCGGGGTATCATAATAATATCCTCTTTGCATGTGTACCCCGACGGCATCGGTTTCTTAATATATCGAATAATTTACATTAAAGTAATTATATATTTAAATGAAATATTTTTAAATTTTAAATAAAAATAAGATATGATAGATTACTTTATTCTTTACTTCTTTAATATTATAGACACTATTTTTTTACATTTTTATAGTGATAGTCCACACTTGGAAAATAAAAGTACTTTTTAAGAAAACATATCAAAATTTTGAACGTAGTTGGATTTGAACCCGCACCTCTTCGGAGACCGTCCTGAGTTCTGATCAGCTAAGCCATACGTTATCATTGGATACGTCGTATTTCTCATTGCTTGTTACACTATTATATGGCAGATCTCAGCACCACGCGCTGTGTTACCAGAGCAGGGAAATGAAAATTGTTTAAATATATTCATGGTTCAATTATTGTGTGGGTATAAAAATATATTACACTACATAAATATTTAAATTTTACCTCATTTCAAAAATAATTTGAATAAATACTAAATAATTTAAATAAATAGTAGAAAGATAGGAAATAACCAAATTTAGTTATGCTTATTTTATGGTGTTTTTTACTACATGATAATCAACTTACTGCTAAGTGTGAGGAACTCTACTATGGAGTAGTTATAGCCGTACGCCATACCCGCCATTATAGCTATAGCGAAGCCAGCGCATATCGCAACAGTCAGCCAACACGTCAGAAAGAAAGTTAATATTCTGTTGAAAAAATCTATCATTATTTAAGGTTCACTCATTACCCTAAATGCACAGTTCTCTGCTTTTTACCCAAGTTCGACCGCCGTATTTTATATATTTTTTAAGCTACACCCTATATCTCGCATACATCAGAATATGTACCACCAGGAAGAGGAACAGGAACCAGGGAACCTAACTATGGGTTAGTTAGCTATCAAAGAGTGATATTAAATAATTAGAAATTCGTAACTACGTACAAATCCTATATTAATACATTAATATAAAATTTAAGAAACCATCTTTATAAACATATAATTTTATAAGAATAATATAGATACTTGAACGTATCATATTGTTCCTTCGTATTCGACCTACAACCGAAATCTGACTTTTAATTCCTCTAGAGACCTATGTAAGTGAGCTATACAATATTATAAATAAAATGGTTCTCGTGTTATTAGCTAAGAGCCGGCTAGCCTTATATAATATTTATGTATTAAATAACCTTTTAATTTCAAAGTGTATACTTAATATTTATATTTAATCTAGGGCTAGGCTGAGGGAACACTTCGCTAACCTTAGTGTAATTTAATCCTGCCGAGTTCTGAAGGCATTGCATGTTGAGTGGCGGATCTTAACGCCGCGCTTTGCCTCGACGAAATGATCGAAGAAATGTAAATATTATTTGAATTAAAAGGGAAGATGACGCAACTAGTATTGATTACCTTTGAATTAAATCCAATGTCCATGCAAAGCAGTTACATATGTAGCACATAACCAGTTATTGAATAATATTTATCCTCTGGAACTTCGTCAAAGAATATCTAAAAATAAATGTTTAAATAATAGAGAAGTAAAAAAAAAAATGGGTATTATTATTGTAAGCTGATTAATGAATGGTGTTCAGATTAAATAGTTTCGTAATAAATTAATTTTCATTTTTTTCTTGGGCATTGTGGTGGAGTGGTGTGGCGTTTGATCATAAATAGGATGGGTGTGGGTTTGATGACTCTAAAGAATGAATTTTCCATTTTCCTCCTTAATAAAACTATAATTTTCTTACTTCACAAAACTATACTTATATAAGAATAATACATAAATTGCTGGGATTGGTAATGGAGAAAATAGAAAAAGCACGACGTTGGATTTCACTGCCTGCCTGACTTCCTATTTGTCTGCAAATCTAGCAGCCGGTGGAAAAAAGGGATCTTTCACTACTGAGTTTATCTTTTCCTACACCAAAATCATCTTAAGGTGCGTGAAGAATGAAGATACAAAATAATATCGTATTCATTCAAAATACACTTCTTATCCTTTGACACTGCCATAAAGATGAATATAAGATTAAATCATATCAGCGGGGGAAAAATATAAATATTATTATAGTATACATGGGACGACACATAATTACTCCTGTCTTCGCGCGTTGTCATGTTCAAGTTAAAGATGTATTGTTTTTTGTAGCTTCATGCTGTAACACGTACACAGCGGAGTAGCCACAGAGAACCTAGTGCTAAGACACTCTGCTCTTATTAAGACACTTCCGTTTCCCGCATTCCGCCATATTCTGGAGGCATCGCGTGTTGAATGGCGAAACTCAACGAGTAGCGTATTGAGTGGAGGAAGTGAAAGCTTTCGCTTCGTCTCGACACCAGAGCGAAAAAATGAAAATATTAAATATTATATTTCCTCTATAAGAATCCTTTATGAACTATTTAAAATTCACTTGATTATGTGAAGATCAAAGTAAATCATTCATATGGCATTTCGTCATAGAAGCCCAATGTTCAAACCAGGTAGTATTACCAGGGGGAAAAACCCTGGTAAAAATTTTATGAGAAATATTCTCACAAATTTTCCACAGCCACACAGATATGTAGTATGATAAATTCGCTATCACTGTTGACACCTTCTACGCCACAGATAAGTCCTGATTTGGTTCACGTTAGTCTCGTGAGAGGAATATAGCAATAATTCAGTCAATCAAGTTGATTCGTTAACTCAAGATTTAACATAAATATTTTTATTAGGAAAATTGATTAATGATATTTGTTTAACTCAGTTAAATATTACGATTTTTGATATGATGTGTAAGTATATTTATTTTTTATATATTTAAATACTGCATAATAGCTATTTTTTTGTAGAAATGACAAAGCAAACTAGACTATTTTACACCTTTGATTCAACGCCGCCCACGACCCCATGTAGTCACTAGAATCAGAGGTGCTACAGGTGCGTTGTGACCTCGTCTTTGGAGATACACGGAATGCTTTTTAAACCTAGGTCATATCGACCTACCCCGACACACTGCTGCATGTACACTATTCTGGTTATGTGGTACGTGGGAGAAGGGGCACGGTAAGAGAGTGCCACGCCTACAGGACTCCTCGAGTTTCTTCTAAAATACAAGCTTAACTTAGCCAGAGCCCTTTCATATGATACCTGACGTGAACTAGTACTACCTGTTGATGCTAGCGGCAAAATTTTACAATTCTATGTCAGCCAGAAGTACCGTATTAGTTTTGATTTCTTTTATAGTGTCAAAAAACGCGTTTTTTACGTATACTTATTTTTCAAGAAATCATGGCCGTAGATGTGAGTATATGGTTTGAATTTGAATTAAATATCTCCAAACATTGCGAAACGAGATGAAGGCTCTTGACAGACAGACGGACAACAAAACGATCTTATAAGGGTTCCTTTTTTCCTTAAAAGGAACCCTAAAAATAACTATAACGTAACAAAACTTTTTCGTTGATTTTTTCACAAAAGCTTGTTTTATTCATATTTTTTTATCTATTATGTAGTACAATTTAACTTACGTATACAATCATGATTCTTTATTTTTCATATAAGTATATCGGCGATATATATTGGGTACTGAGGCATATCGAGTATATTGTTCTCACAGCGGCACTACTTTGTAGTGAAAGTACAATTCATATGGAAATTTGAACATTCTCCATCTTTATAGAAACAGTAAAATATCTATATCTTGAAATGGAGCTTCAATAAAATTAGATATTACGCTATATTTTTTTCTTTTTATATATACACAACACGTAGTGTGAAACGTAATTTATTATAGATAGACAACAACAATGAGCCAGTTTTATAAAAAATGCAATGAGCCAGTTTTATAAAAACTTCTTTAGACAAAGCTCGAAGTAGAGTTTCGCCACTCAACATGCAATATTTGGAAAATAGGTCGGAGAGTAGGGACCGGGGTTAAACACCCAACACAAAGAAGAAAAAAAGAAAATTATGTACACAATTTAGCCTCACGCGATATCTTACACACAGCAGGGTAGATAATCTAGCCCTACGACACTCCGTTCCCGACTTTCTGCCGAATATTTCGAGACATTGCGTGTTGAATGGTGGGAGTCAACGCCGGACTTTTATCTTGATGCGAGAGCACAGAATTGAAAATATATTAATAAATAAGAACCCATTCCCTCAAATAGAATTCGAATCTACAACTGTCCAGTTACAGTCACATCTTGTGACCCTGCGCCACGACGACCATACAGACTCATCATACAGAGTGGAGAAGATAAAGCTGTTTTCTGGATATAAGCATTTGTAGGCGTCAAATTTTGCATCACAAAAGTTTCCAGTGGAAAATACCTTTTAAAACACCTACTTGTTACACCCCACAAACGTATCGTATTGCCGGCAAATTGAATTGGGTGTCCTCCGAGTCATCCAGGAATATATTATGTACAAGTGTAACATACGGAGTAGGTCCGTATGTTACAAATTTTAATAAATCATTAAAGGAAATCGTCGATTGTGGGACGTTTGACGTTCTCAAGTTACTTTCTTTGTTTATTAATGTAAAATCATAATTAAAAGAATAGGATAGGATAAGAATGAGTTCCGCCACTCAACACGAAGAATAATCTATAATAGTACTCAACACGCAATGCAACCAGAATTCGGCGGAAATTGGGGAACAGAGAGTCTTGATACTAGGTTCCCTCTGTCCCCTGCTATGTGCGACATACCGCGTGTTAATTTATTTTATAAGGCTATAAGGCAGTTGGGCAGCATTTGTAAGTATTTAGATATGTTTACCTATATGTACGTATATCAAGAGATTTTACCCAAAAAATAAATTTACCTATGCCATAGGAACGTGGTGTATGCGTAAGCCGTGTGCTGTATACTTTATATTTTTTTAAAAAAATTGATAAAATTGTACTGATCTTTACCTGCATTAATTATTTATTATATTTAAATAAAAACTACATATAATGTAAATAGTAAATCTTTTTATAACGCAAGTAAGAATAAAATAAAAAGGTAATTTAGCCTTTAAAAACGCTAAAACAGCTTGTTTTATATGCGACAACACGAGCGACGAAGCAGTTTTGTATGTCTTTTTAACTTTGTACAACTATAGTATGGTTACTAAGTTTCTAGTTTTCAGTTAAGTCAAATATTAGGAGTCGCCAGTCATGGCGCAGGTATAGAAGCGTGTAAACTGTAAACGCGACAGGTTCGATTCCTTCGAGGATATGAAATATTTAACATTTTCATTTGCTCTACTTTGGTTGGAGGCAGAGTGCGGCGTTAAGTTCCATTACTCAACATGCAATGCCTCTAAAATGCGGTAAATAGTAGAGAATGGAGTGTACTAGGTTCCCCCAGCCTTGATACTAAATTTCCTTTGCCTACCCTGCTGTGTGCAGGAAACAACGTGTGAAGGTAAAAAAGGAAATAAAGGAATCTATAACTAAATATGCATACTAAAAGTGCATATACAACACTCAAGATATTAAAGTTTCTCATATTTACTAAGAAGAGAAACAGATTATTTGTAATATTTGAGGCGGGATAATTTTACGGAATGTCATTACATACAAAAAAATACCATAAAATAAAGTTCGCTTAAGCAATATTTTACTTCAATTATAACATAAAGAAATATATAATTAATAGTAAGTCCTTGTTATATCGTGGACTGAAATATATAGAAACGTAAATGAAAACGTGTGAATTCTAACATGTGATATGTTTTATTTTCACGGGACACTAAAAATATACGATACGCGCTTTGGAAACGCAATAAATGTTTTTAGAGTCAACATTTCTTTACTATTGCTTTGTATGAATAATAGTTAAGGATATTGCTTTAAAGTTTTAGTGTAATATCATAATTCATCTTTGTAAATAAACCGTTTTATCGGTATACTTTTGGCACAGATTTCTTAGTAGATTAATTTATTGATTTACTGGCACTCCATTCTCCGTTATTTTTAGGAAAATTTTGGGCTAGGTGGTTCACTTCTTTTTTGTTATTCTGATCGAAAAGTGCTAGAGAGAATATTATAAATTTAGTATCTACTCAGAATCCTGTGCCCATCCTATTAAACCACGACAGGGTATATTTTTTCAATGGTTGTATTAAAACTGATCGAATTAATTCTCTGTCTTTTCTTAAGAGGGAAGAAAGAGGAAGAGACGTAGGAGATGATAAAATAATAAATTAAAAGACTTACTTTTCAGCTGTTACAGCAATATACGGTTAAAATCGAAGATCGAAGAAATAAAAATAAATATAAAATATATTGTATGCTGACTTTATTCATTAATTGTTATTCGACATTTTTCTTTGCTTTTTAATGACATAGATAATAAAATATAATTGATTTGGACTGTCGGACCATAAATTTACTGAAAAACAAGAAATAATACTGTAACAATATTTAACTTTACTCTAACTTATTTATTTGTAAAATATTTGTAACTTTACTTTACACTCTCATGTATTTATTGTAAATATATAAAAAATATTGTTTCCTTTCATAAGTGAAGGCTGTATTTTAACTGGATCTCTTTTTAATATGTATTCTTCTACTGTGTTAAATAATCGCTTTTGCACCGTACCGTGTGTTCTCCATACAAAGTGACATAGTCCTCAACTGGCACTAAGAATGTAGTAAAATAAAAATGAAAAGGTTTGTTTCGAATGAGTTCCATAATCCGCTGTCTGGTTTTCCGGCAGAGAATATTGAAAATGAAATATGAAAAGTATTAATAACAGCGTACGTTTCACCGAATAACAATGCATATAAAAGGCGTTATTAACCTTAAGTAATAAAACATTGAGAAGTTTCATAGAATTTTATTATATAAATGAGTCTTTTGTAATTTTATGATCACATTGATTGAGCTTAATAATAAAATATCTGCATTTTTAGGGTTTAGTACCTTTTAAGGGAAAAAGGAACCCTTATAGGATCACTTTGTTGTCCGTCTGTATTTTTGTCTGTCAAGAGTCTGTATCTTAGAAACGCTTGGATTTATCGCGAGAAGCTGGAATTTCAGAAAAAGCTTTTAATTTTTATAGAACCGACGTTGGTCGAGCCCGACTGTCTCTTGTTCGGTTTTCCTCTTTTTAGAAAATTTTAATCTTGATAATTGATATTTTGACAGAAATTATTGACAATTAATAAAAAAAGTTTTATTATTAATTATTATTAAATAACTGTTTTATTAAAAAATAATGTGGAAATATTCACTATTACTTTCAGTAGTGTAATATAAACGTAGCAAGTCTAAAATGATGATATATAAAAGTGCTGTTAAAATGATCACAAATTTAGCATAAGAATACTGACATTAAACTATTGTGTTTTGTATCACAGCCAAAAAATTATAAATGGCTGTCGCAATTTGTAAGACTTTTATTTAAAAAAAATAGTTCAATTGAGTGAATTCAACATTTTCTAGTTGTATGTGTCTTAGTTTCAAGTACTTAGTTCACGTCAGTCGGCTATCGCGTATCCACGACGGTGCACGCCCGCCCGCCCTACGCTCCGCGCTCTATCGTACTATAACTTTCGTATAATTACATAAACTTGTAACGTTTGTTTATGAAATATTGTTTTATTTAATTTGTGTTTTGTGTATTTTGCTAGCGAAGGATTTCAGGCAGTTTTTATTTAAGGTATGTTTTTTTTTATATTTAACTTATAATTTAATGACAGTTATATAGTTTTTTTTCTTTCCTAAGTATGGAATGAGACTTTAAAACAAATGTCAAAAAAATACATACATAAATAGAATTATTATTTTTTTTTTAATGGAGCAGCATTTGTCTTAAAGAATTTAATGAAATACATTTATCAAACAGTGTCCGTTTAAGATAAGAGTCAATGAAAAGAAAATATGAAATCTTTCTATTATGCTTGATCGAGTTAATGGAATTCAAAATCCAAATATTTTATTTTCTTAATCGCCAAGTCACGATTTCAAGTCAAGTCAAGATTTTTTTTGGCTTTACGCTATATCCTACACACGAACGGAAGGTAAATATAGGAAACCTGGGGACAAACAAATTGTATTGAAAAATTATTCAAATTAAGAATAATTTGCGAACTATATATTTCTTTTTTTCAATTCGATATTAAAAAATAAAAATCTTATATATATGGAAACCTTTTTACTTTTTACAACCTCACATTACCTAGGTGAACCACTTAGTTATGTCAACATGACACTAAGATTGAAGCTCTTCGATATGCAGCATGAGTACATACACTATCATCTAGTGTATGTACATAGAGTACATCGCAATTTTTTATATATGAATGTGCCAGCCTCTATTTTCTGTAAGCAAATAAACCCAAAGATCCACAAATATAGAGCGTAACAAAGTGCACCAAAAATAAGATATATTTAAAATTGCGTAACAAGTAATTGTTTAGTTAATTTCATTTTTTTACATTAAGCATGCCCCTGTGTATTGTAAAAGGCCTCTTTGAGCGAAATATGTGGGTTTATATGCTAAGCCGAGGCCTGTAATACAAAACATTCTGTTTGTTCCACGCATACACGAGTGTATTATTTGGAATGTAAATAATATTGTAACAAAAGAAAATGATGAAGTAGAATTTTTTTTTAGTTTCACGCTGTATCTCGCATGTAGCAGAGTAGACAGATGGAGCCTAGTGTTAAGACGTTCCATTCCCCGCTTTTTGCCCGATTTACCTTGTTATCAGAAAAAAAAAGTAAAAATATCATATCCTCCTAAGTAGGAATCGAATCCACTACTGTGGTTTGTCTATAAACGCGGCGCCCTTTAAAATATGTGTAATATTATTCCGTTATTTGAAGGAAAATCCAGCACATTTTTTTGTACGAAAAGCGTTTAGCTCTTCAAATTAAATTAAATGAATTTAGTGATTTTGAGTTACTTTTGCATTTATATATTTTAAAGTGGATGTATTTTACAGACACACATGTTTTCTTTATGCATTTTATAAATTTGGCACGGTTTCATTTATTCGAAACACATCTTGAATGAAAAATAAATATTTAGGATGTCTTAATCTTTACTAATATATTATACTTATTTTTGAACAGATGACAGAACCTAAATTAACTTTCAAAATGGGGTTAATTTAATTTATGTATGTTACGAGTTTTTTATATAGATATTGGTTTAAATTTTAGTTTTAAGGTTATCATTTTTTTTTTATAAAATTTGATTTATATAGTATATATAAAATGATATATTTAACATTTACAGATTAGTCAATCAAAATCTATAGAAATTAAAAAAAAATGTATTTCCATGACGTTGAAACGTAAAAATCCACTTTTCTTTTCCAAAAAACCTGTTTGTTCCATATCTGCTTTCTTTGATCCAGTAGTTTCGGATAGACGTAGTGTTTGAGACACTCAGTTAATTAAACTAATTTATAGGAATTTGATATATATGGAAGATACAATTTTAAATTATAAACAAAAATGCTTAGTCTAAGAAACAAGGACTGGATCTTAATTGTAAAACGAAAATTTCATAAGAACAAAGTAATTGCTCACTAGCTCTAGTTTATTTATTAAGTAAAATTTTCAATTTGGCAAGAAGGTAAGAATAGAAAGCACTAAGTCCACTAGGGTTTCTATTTTTCATATAAATTAAAATGAAAACTAAACCACCTTCACGCTGTATCCCGTACACAACTGGGTAGACAGAGGGAACATAGAATTTTTCAAAGCATTACGTTTTGTTAAATGGCGGAACGCAACCCCGGATTGTTTGCCTTCATTGCAGAGCGAAAAACTTAAAATATTGAGAAATGATAATTCATTCCCTCGAGTGGGGATCGAATTCACATCCGTCGCCTTTCAGTCACACCCTTGTGCCACGACGGCCTTAAATAGTATTATGTATTTGAGACCATCGTCCTATTTTTATATGCACGTCGCAAATATGAAGTAAAAATATATCACAGCCGTTTTTAATATTTTTTTGTACTATAGTACAAAAAAATATTAAAAACGGCTGTTACTATATAACATATAGTACAACGATAAAAGTGTAATGTGTTTTATATGAAGATTAGTTTGTATAGTACTGTGACATGGTAGCATGCACCTAGGAGCTGAATGGCACTGTCGCGCTGGCTTTACGGCGTGCTTTACTACCGTTGTATTGTGCAACTGTGTACATTTATTAAACTTATTATAGTCTCATAATATTTGATGTAATTTTTAATTTTAACCTATGGAAAATTTAATTTTAACCTATGGAAAATGTTGCTGCTAAGGAAGACGTTTTTTTTACATTTACCACAAATAAAATACGTCAATAAATTTATGTCAGTTGCAACCATCAAATTTGAATAGGAAATTAAGAAAATGCACAATTGGTTCAATCGAGGATATTTTACGAGCGAAGCTCACGCGATACGAGGGCGTGTCTGTCGTTTGATATTAGACATTTGAAAAGATATATTTACTTTTGTCAACGTCAATCAACATAGTGCCGACGTTCCGTTTTATGGGTGCTTATGATTCGAAAATAATAGATTTTAAATAATAGATTTTTTTTTATAATAACACCACAAAAATAGAATTGTCATTTGTAATTTTTTTTTATAAATTAGACTACATACAAATTGAAATTATAATTTTAATCGGTATTTTGTTTTTGACATTCTTTTTCTCCCTTATATAGATAGCTGTTTTAAAAAAAATCACTGTGGGCGAATTTAATATTTTACCCTAATAATTAAGTGAGGTCATACAGGCTATAAAGGTCATACAGTGGTGCAGGGGTACAAGCTTGCAATTGTAAGCGCCACAGGTAGTCGGTTCAATTTCCACTAGAGGAACTGAAATATTTAATATTTTCATTTCTTCGCCCTGGTAACAAGGCGAAGCTGGGCGTTGAGTTCCTCGTCAACACGCAATGCTTCTAGAATTCGGCTGATGGAGAACGGATGTGTCTTAATAGGCATGGAGTTTTAACGCTAGGTTCAAAGGTTCCTGAAATAGTGAAGTTAAAAACAAAAAAAAATCCATAATATTGAGTATTTCTGTTGTACAGGACAGTATTTGATAGTAACAAAACGACAAAGTCACATTAAAATTACATGTTATATTTATTCATAAAGATCGATACCACTAAATTGTTAACAGTTATTAACAGAAACATAACCGTAGCGTTTGGCGGTCGGTTCTCTCACTACAAGCGTAACACGATGTAAGTAGCGTGAAGTTAAGTTAAGTTAGGTTGTAACCTACACGTAAAAAAATTAGTAGGTATAAATATTAGTACTATATTAATAGGTTTTTAAAAATAAAATTTTATAATTTCTTTGTTTTTTGGAACAACCTGTATTTACGATCTCCGTGAACTTACTTTGTCATCTATTCTGGGGTACAAGCGTGCGACGGTTGTGCCTTATAATTTAAAATATTTTTTATCTCTACATATTAATATAATGGCGTGGCATGTTATTGAGTTCCGCTACCCAACACGCAATGCCCCGAGAATGCGGATAGAGGGCAATTGAAGTGCCTTAGCACTAGCCTACCCTGCTGTGTGCGGGATACAGCGTAGCTTCACGCTTTGATTTTATATAATATATTACAAAAAAAATAGATAAAAATAGATGTAATAAGAGATTATTACAGCACATTTACATACAAACGAAGCTATTTTCATTTACTTAAAAATGCAATTGAATTTCTATGCTGTAGAGTATTTATATTGCATACTAACGATGTTTCTATTAAAAGGTTAATTTTAAAATTAGTAACATACTTCAAAAGCATCTTTTATGAGATTCTTCTCGAGCGTTTGAATTTTTTTAGACTATGTATGGAATTAATAAGTTTAATGATATTCGTAACCTCTTCTTTTCCGATTTCTAAAACATGCGATTTATTAATGTGGAATTTGTTTTTAAATTACGTTTTTACATTTTTTTTATTATGAATATTTGGGCAAAAACTTTTATAGTGACTGCACAGTGGCAAGTAAATATCTTTTTCTATCGCACAGAGAAGCGTATGTATAATTATACATAATGGCTTTAAAGCTCCCGAGGAACGGTGGTTACAGTACGGAAGGTACAATGCGTTACATCGAAACGATTAACATGATGTAATAAATAGACTGTAGCGTCCCTCAACAAATTAACAAATTTTAATAAGAAAAGCCAGAGCCAGATATTATTTTATCTTTACGACGGCGATGTCATTTCCTAAGATTAGCGTTTTAGATCAAACAAATTCTTTATCTTGTTACTATTAGTAAAGACTTATAATAATAAATTACTCGATATTTGTGGATACTTATATAAAATGCTTAGAAATGGGAATAGTATTATAATATATGTAGTTGTTCACAAGTTTTTCCCTTGTTGAAACAAGGGTTCATTTTTGCCGTACATTTTTAACGCAACAGTTTCAATTGAAAGCTTATCATTTCGACTTGTGTTAGACAGCGTGTCGGGAACAGACACTGACATATTGAATCGTGCCCTAAAAACATGTTATTGTAAGAAAATCACCTTAGATGTCGTTTTTGTTTATGTAAGAAACTGTAAGATAGGACATTCGTTTTGTTTTTATTTTTACTTTTGTACGGATATTCTAAATATTTGTGATATTGAAATTTTTAATAAAAAAATAATAAATTATCTCTTCTCTCTATCATATGTATGCAGATGACATTCAAATTTACCGTCAATGTAACCTCGAAGATCTACCAGGTGCAATTAGCGATGTCAATAATGATTTAGATGCAATTTATAAGTGGAGTCAGTCCTTCGGTATTAGCGTAAATCCTATTAAATCACAGGTGATTATTATTGGAAGTCCAGGTA
>DVQM01000868.1:0-14117 GCA_018231645.1 Heliconius ricini
AGCGGCACGCCCAGCGACATGTAGCCCAGGCGCCGGCCTTCCTGCACCACACCCTACCCTTGCTTAAGCTTACTGCAGTACAGCTCGCGTGAGAGAGTTACCACAGATCGCGCGTATGTCGCTTTATTATGATATATTGCTAATTTTACAAGAAAGAGTTGCTCGATGAACTTTAAATATTTTTTAATAATTTTGTAAGTTTCATTTTATATTTTCACTTTACTCTGTACTTACTGGACATAAAGAAAATACATATAATACTAAAAGTTTTTAGACTTTGAACGAAAAGTCACCAACGGCTTAACCAAAAAAAATAATTTCAACAAGGCTTTATGTTTGATTTTAACATTTTAGAGACATTTGTTTGGCTTTATTTTTGTTTTTGGAGTTTTTTTTAATTCAATGAACAATGAACAGTCATTGTATCGAAATTTGTTCACCACCAAAGTGACGAAGTTATTCTTTAATAATATCAAGTTAGTATACAATGTATACTAACTATATTAAAGAATAATTTTAGCGATTTTATTAATATTTTAATTAATTTTATTCAACATCTAATTAAATCATATAATCACCTTCTCTTGTTGCATTTGCATCTTGAGTTGTATTGTCTTCTTTTTGTCCTTACATCGTTTGTTTTGGAACCAAACTCTGATGACTCTCGGACTGAGGCCCGTCATTTCTACTAATTGTTCTTTCATTAAAGCATCAGGTCGTGGATTCGCTGCGTAACATGTTCTAGAAGGAATATAAATATAATATATAAATATAAAGCAAGAGCTAAAGAATTTGCAAGTTTAATTCCCACTTGAGGTGGAGAGTGAATGATTTTTATTTCTTTGCTTTAGTAACAATATAAAGTGCAGCGTTGATTTACAGTTTAGTTAAATATAATTAATGAAAAAGATAATGTTTCAATTTCTCGGAATGCCTCCAAAATTCAGCTGAAAATGGGGAACAGAGTGTCTTAACATTAAGTTTCCTCTGCCTACCCTGCTGTAGGCGGGATAGAGAACGAAAAATGTCAAAAGACGTTACGTTCTTATAAAAAAAAACAAATTCCACAAACTTTGAAGTTTAGAACTAGTTCAAAGTTATTATTTTTCATAGTTTTATATTCTAGGAATAAAAATATATCACTTGACTTAAATCAAATAATGAATTTCTGCTAAAAATCCCTAATTAATGCAAAATTTATCATATTAGCAACATTTTTCTTTTAATTAAGAAAAAAATATACTATCGTAAATCATTATTCATATTTTAAACCAATTTTATTTAACACTTTAATTGGTAGTTGTAGAGTATGTTGTGTGTGTAATTATTATTTTCTTGAAATATTTCTCATACAACAATACAACGAAACAAATTTATTGTTATTATATCAATAGAACAACAAATTCTAAGCATATTCTTTTTCAAGTCTTTAATTTGTGTTGTTTGTAATTTTTGTTAGCAATTATTAATTTTACTTGTTAATTATGTTATTATCACATCCTGTAATCGCAATGTATATAAGTTACCTAAGCGTATGTAATTGTTTCTCGTTGAGCACAGTGCGCACTCGCGTAGGCTTGCCGTCGGCGGCGGCGCCGGGACGCGCTCGGCCGCTCTTATGTGACCCGGATTCACTGCCCGAATCTGAAATTGTATGGACTTTTAAAATTAAATGTTCAATAAAATGGATGTTTTTGAATAATATATAGGCAATAAAATGAAATTGAGAATCAATAAATATAATCTCATGTTAAGTTACTTTATTATACATTTTCTGGTCACTTAGAGACATTGTCTATGTAATTTTATTATGGACCAAACTGAGAAAGGATAAAATATATTAATTAATTAGTCAAAAGTAAAGTAACTTAACATTATTTTCACATAAAGTTTTGCTCGTATAAATCCTGTTGCCGTAAAAATATTTATAAGTTTTAGGTACAGTGGAAAATATAGAAGATAAATACATCGGGTCGGGATTAGCTGCGTAGAATGTTTTAATATGAAAAGAAATATAAATATTATATATTTTTACTTCCAACCGAAAAATCTACCAATATAAGTTTATGTGATTTTCTCATGTTTAACATTTGCAGAACTTGACCAAATTTACAGTTGTTAATAAACGGGGCCAAAAAAGAATCATCATATTTCGTTCGCCCAGTCCAAAGTTCTGAGGTTTACAAATATAAAAAAAAACCTCCTCCTCTACTACTAATTTTACAATAATGTTATTTATTTTTGAACAATATTATATGGAATTAACCAAAAAAAAACACAAAAATAGTGATTATATATATCTTTTAATTTATATTGCTTAAATACAGTTAATTATTATATCAATAGTTAATTGTATTTAAGCAATATCTAGTTAATAATATCTATATAAAGTATTCACTATTCATATACATAGGTACATAATAAATATACTTTTGTATAGATTTTTTTTGTGACAACCTCGAGATATGAATTAAAAATTATATTATTTCTATCAGATAAGAAAATGATTAATATAACATTCTCATTGGGTATATTAATACTACCTGTAGCTGTCATCTGATGTGTACAGATAATTTGGTACCGAGATGACACATGGATAATACTAAAGGAAAGAATTTTTTTGTTTATGGTTAGATTTTTTGGGTATATATATATGTATAAAATCAATATTTTTAAATACACTAAATACTCTGTACAGTACGTTCAACGAGTCATGGCCGCTTTTTGTTGAATGCTAGAATAAAGGAAAGAAATGTTGAAGTTTGCTGTAGTAGATTGCTGTGTGGACTTGATTTTTGACTAGATTTTTGCTTATTTTTGACAATTTGCTTTCCAAGTCAGCATTGAGGTTAGGTTTTCTGAACTTATCCAATCCGCAAAAGTTCCGAAAACTTTACTTCAAGACGGCCACAACGACTTGTCTACCGCACTGTACTATAAGTAGTATATTCGTCTTTTCAACCTTTAATCGTTAATTTTAATTTTATGTTTGCGGTCCCTAATTTATTCAAATGTGTATTTACTTATTTTAAATGAAGATTAGAGAATATGATCTAAAAAGTATTTAATATTAATTTCTTATATTGGTAGAAAATGATTGCTAAAATCGGGGTGTAAACAATACACAAGTATGAGTCAGATGAACGTATACTACATTTCATAACTATACCAATAAGAAACCAAAAATATTTCACTTTATCTTTATTTTATATTCACGCTGTATCTAGCACTAGCAGAATAGGGAACTTTTAAGACACTCCGTTCTCGGTTATCAGTAGATTCTCTCTGACTACCCTTATGCGGGAGAAAGCGAGAAGCTGCTTTAACTAGCCAATAGCGGTCATGCCTTGTCAGCCCCCGCAGTGACATAGAAGGGGTGAAGTAAAGCTAATGTCTGGGATCTGTACCTAATCCTCATTTCACACCCCAGTATAAGCTCTTGCTGGACATCAAAGTCAGGTATTTTTTGTTATTTATTATAAATTATCACAGGGAATAAGTCATTAATTAGTAGGTTCCCTACTCTAATAGATTTGCGTTGTTATTGATATTCGTATGGAGATATATTATTTGATTTTTTTATATGGAAATATATATTGATTTTAAAAGTCGAATTCATATTATTATTAAACATTTTTTTTCAGAATATCAAAATCGATACATATCATCTATTTCATCTACTTATATATACCCTTAACGAGTACACTATACCGCATGTAGCAGGGTGGGCAGAGAGAACTAAGTGTCGCTCCGTTCACCGCGCACCATCCGAATTCGATACATAGCGTATTGAACTACGGGCCTCAACGCTGCGCTCAAAATCGCCAGAAAAAATGAAATTATACGAAAATAATGCAAATAATTACCGTGTGTCACAAATTATCTCATCAAGGTAAGTGTAAACTGGCAACCCCAACGGTCAGTCCCATAATCCCATACAGATCCCCGTTTATACATTCCCTATCACGATCCACGGACGCTCAGAAATGCATAAAGGAGTCATTAGGATAATATTAACGCAAGCTTAGTGTAGTGTGAAGCAATTATTAAAGCTATTGTTATTATTAAATATTTCGTTTTTGTTTTTACTGTTATTTAGACTTACAGTTATTTTATCAGTTTGGTTTTCTTAATGATCCGTATTTAAGTTATATTTTTCTTATTTATATAAATGCTACGTTAGTTTTTACGTTTTACGTTAAACGCAGGGTTGA
Organism: Heliconius ricini; assembly: GCA_018231645.1. Lineage (NCBI taxonomy): Eukaryota > Metazoa > Arthropoda > Insecta > Lepidoptera > Nymphalidae > Heliconius > Heliconius ricini. Next base: position 4,215 of record DVQM01000868.1, read on the forward strand.
TATAAGCTATTCTACGGAATTACGATTTTTTATTATATGTTATCATATCCTGTTAGAGCATAGAGCGAGAAAATGAAGATATCAGTAACTCAAATCATCAAATACTTCATTTTTCCGAGTGGGAACCGAACCCATAATCTTTCATGTTTAAAGTCGCTCGCTTGTGCTCATACGATATTTAGTCGCATAATCTGCAAATATTTAATGTTTATAATAAAAGTCTAGTTAACACAAAAAATCCTATTGCTAGGGCAGTCAAGGTCAAATTTAGGTAACGCAACATAATTACTAGATAAAAGAACTAATACTCGAATTTTCACGCGGCGAATTAAAGCCAGCGGCGGCTTTGTCGGTAAAGTTCAAAGGGAGATAAGGTACGGTGGACACAACAGGTAATGATTGTGAAAAAATGTGATTCAATAGAATTTATTGGGTGCACACATTTTATTCAATTTGTTTTCTGATTTGATTTTTTTTGGTCACACTATCGGGTGTTTGAGGAGTGCTTGGCAGTGGATGAAGGTTATAGGTTCGTTTCCATTTGTGATTTTATTATAGAAATAAAATTATTAAGAATAAAAAGAGGTAAAATAATTAAAATATTAATTAAAAACGCCTTTCTAAAAACAAGCATTCTAGATTATTTTATTGGTGGATTGCATTTCTTTCATTAGATACTCATATTAGAGGGATTATGCAAAAAATTGTAATCTGCCATTTTGTTGCGGCGGCCATTTTGGATTAACAAAAACGTTGATTCTATGTAAATTCATTGTCATCAGAACTGAAGTCGTAATCCAAATTTCAACTCGTTCGGATACTGAGGAGCAATTCAAATTGATCTTGCGAGATCTTGCGTGAAATTCATATAATAAATTATTAATTTATTGCCGGCTTTTCTCAGTGGGATTGCTAAGACGGTGGTAGCTTTTTATACATTAAACGTGCTTGCAAAAGTCTATTTTAATAAATAATATTTCTAATCCTGAATTTGAATTACTTTTTTTTCCGTTTAGTTAGACAAAGTATGACATTGTTATATAACTATAGCGTTTGGTGCTCCGTTCTCTCTGACTACCCCACTAGGGATACAACGTGAAGCTAAAATAAGTCAAGTAAAATTAAGGAAGTTAGGTGGGCCGCACATTACAGGGTAGGCAAAGGGAACCTAACCAAGTCTAAAGATACTTAGCTCCCATACTTAACAAATGAACTTGATATTTGCAGACACCTACAAATAAAATATTACAAATACAAATATATTACGAATTGAAAATAGACTTATAGCCTACACTACACTCGGGTATCACCAATTATGCCACGATAAAATCAACTTTAAAATAATTTATCATCAATCAATTTTTTAGCTATTGTTGCAGTTCAGTAAACTTATAACACTGAATTCGTAATCGTAACGGGGTAACACAGCAAATTACTGTAAACACTTATACTATAAATACGACAACGGTTAAGAATTCGATTCCCACTCGGAGAAAAGATTAATTAAATATTTTCATTTCCTTGCAACAAATGCAATAACAAGTCCACCGCCGTCCTACAATAGTTGAAAAGTGATAAACGAAGTGTCTAGTACTAATAAAAACACACGCTGTTGCGTGCAGCAAAGAAAAGTAATTGTTTGAATATATATTATTTTTAATATATTCTGCTAGCTGTACACGAAATCAAATCTTGAATCAGTGCGATAATACCTTTGATTTCGATATGGATATTCCTCATTACGCTTGTTCCGATAAAACTGGACACTCCATACTGATAATGTAACTTTGATATTGATGATTTATTATATTATATTATTTTTTGGTTTACGCTTTTAAATTTAATAAATATACATAAGTACAGACTATAAGGTAAGAGCAGGTTTAACAAAGCGCGGCATTCAATATGTTGCGATTGATTCGAAATGTTTATGCATTATTATATTTGAGGCCAGTTGTTGCGCAAGGGCACATTCGTGTGAACGCGTTGTGGGTTCGATTCCCGTCTAGGGATATTTAATATTTCCATCCTTTCGCTCTAGTGACGAGTTGAAACGCGGTTTGGCTACTCAACACACACTGCCTGCCAGAATTCGGCAGAAAATGGGCAACAGAAATGTCTTAATCGGAACGAAGTGTCATAACACTAGGTTCCCAACTTCTCTCTGCATACCCTACTATGTGCGGAATACAATCTGAAGCTAAAAAAATTCTAATAAAAGTAATTTGGTTTGATCATTTCTTAAATTAAACGTTCGTTTATTTTAAAAAACAATACAAAATGTCAATTTGTCTTTAAAAATAATATCAAGCTTGAATAAGCAGTTTCTATAAGCTATATATATATTTTTATTTTAAAATATTAAAGATATAATCAATATATGTTATTTTACCTGACATAGATCCTAATTCGTGCGGATGATGGGAGTTGTTGTTGCTTAATGTCGTGTTGTTATTGCTTTCCGCGTTCCCGCTGCTACCGCTTGTATTCGCTGTCTGAAGGAAAAGAACAATATAGTTATTATTTTAATATTTCATATAATTGTTGATTGATTCCGATTCATTGTTTAGCTTCACGATGCATCCGACATATAGCGGGTTAGCCAGAGGGATCGAATTTTCGAGACATGCGTGTTTAATGATGGAACTGCATTTTGTCTAATAGAGGCGTGAAATGAAAATAATTTACAAAACAGCAAAGCAATAAGATTTATAATTATACTATAATCTTATTTGGAAATATTTGATGAGGTAGACGGAAGTAACTTAGTATTAAGATATTCCTTTCCTAAACTATCAATATTTAGATTTTTTGTCTATTTAAAGAGTTTCATATAAGATATGTTAAAATTACAGATCAGATCGAACTGGATTCTTTGTATTAAAATATCTACATATCAGATTTATTATCATTCAAAATTAATAAAAAAAACATACCTTTTCTAATACGTCATGGTCTTCTCTACAATATAAAGCACCTCCTTCTCTTAACGCGAATTCATCGCCTATAATAATAAGACAAAAAATAGATAAAAAGTGTGTATGTGTTTTTAATATGTTTCATAGTTTACTTTTTAATATATCATTAATATTTTAACCATATTTTACGGTACATTTTAATTTGTGCTTTATCCTCACTTAGTAAGCAGGCACATATATCTATAGCAAGTATATAGAGATTTTTTCTACTTGGATTTAAGCTTTTAACGGATATGTTCCTATTAAGCTTTTTTTATTTTTCAAAGTTAATTTTCCGTTACTAAAATAAATAAGGTGGGCACGGGCATAATTTTTGACTATAGATGTCTAATTAATGTAGAGTTTACTTTTGATTAATTACCCGGCTGCGGCGAAGTCCAAAAGGAAGGCTGTGTTTTTGGCGTGAAATTAGTAGCCTCAACTTAAGTGTTTTATTTTTTAACTTAAGCATCTTCTGCACATAGCTAGGTAAGAAGAAAGAAAATAGTGTTAAGACACTCCGTTCTTTACTTTTGCCTTTTCACTTACCAGGTATCAATTGTCGTGCGCACGCACAACATCTAAAACAGTCGATATGGTAGATCTTCGTTTTCGCTCGCATCACGAAGTCATTTTTACTAAAGGAGGCGCCACATTTGTCGCATTTTGTACCAAATAACCTGCGGACAAGGAATTTGTGAATAGAATAATGTAATAATAATTAAAGTGGTTAGTGGTTGGTTAGTTCCAATTGTATGTTATATAATACAGTATATTGTTGTTGTATTATACATTATATATATACATACTTATTTCATACATAACTATATGTTTTTATTCGTTCTTCTAACACCCAATTGACTGATCATCATAGATAAAAAGCCAGAATACAATAGAAGAATAAATATAAATTTATATTTTTACGGATTCGTAAGATCAGTTAACTCTTTTTAATTAAAAAGACAATACTTGGGAAAGATGAATAATTGATTAAATTCATCTATTACTTAATTTTGTTAGTAAAATAAACATATTCCAATTTACTAAATGAATTTCGCTGTAATTTAATGAAATAAGGAGGTGAAAAGAAGAAATGTAAAGTGATTTGCAACTATATTTTACCTTGTCGTTATTCAAAACACGCGAACAGTGAAAAAATATAAAATATTTACAAAAAATAACAAAACAATCACAATTGAACCTTTTCATTCGAAAATAACGAAAAATTCTAACAAAAAAAATAATAATTTTAAAGTAAAACGCGAAATAAAAAGTCCACAGAATAGACTATATTGTACCGACCCTACAGAAATACGTTTCTACCTATCTTTAAGTATTATATACCTATAGACTATGCTTTTAGCGAGATTGCTAGGGTGGCAAGTGCCGGTCAATACTCGAAAATACGTTTACGGTATACCGCTTTCACGGTGTACGGAATTTTTTTTTGTGCCCTTCTTTCTAAAGGGTTTTTAAGTTCAGTAACTTTAAATGTGTGTTTATAGTTATATTGGTAAGGTAATATCATATTATATTACTTTCATTGACATGAGTTGGTGAAACATGGCGTTGTGCTACGGGATCCGCACAACAATATAATTTCGATAAACGCTTGGAAAATGGAGAATATTTACTTTTTTTACATTATAGTTAGACAATTGAAATTATAACAGATAACGTATTTGTATTGCTGCTATTAAAGTAAATACAGCAAAATATAATATATTAAAAAATAACGAAAATAAACATTAGAGAACCTCCATAACACAAGCAACTTTTCGTGCGTGAGTCTGACACCTCCTTAGCCAGTTTTTCTAATATCATTTCACTAAGGCTAAAAAAAATGAGATTTTTACAGAAAAATATTTCGATAATTTTGACGTAGCTTGATGAAAACGAATGGTGGAGCGGTGAGTGCGCTTATACGGCATACTATATAATTTTTATACGTTCTGTAAAACATACATAGCAATGTAAAATAAAGTTAAGTTTTGTATCAATTATTTTAATTTACTTCATTCACCACGAAATATATTAGAATGAGCTGAAAATTGAAAACAAGATTATTACTATAATGTATAATGAAATGTATATCATTTGATAATTATTCAAAATGGAATGTAAATATAACCCTTCCTTCCATTAACCCTTTCGTTGAGGGGTGGATTTAACGATACACCCTAAGGGCTAATAGGTAATATTAATTGAATATTTTTGCCCATTTAAGCACCTGCTTTTTAAGCAATGTTTTCTATTTCATAGGCTATATAATTATTAGTTTTGAAAATTTCGTGATTTCGGTTCCATAAGAATTTTGAGATATCATTTCTTTATGTTTCCATAAGCTCTCTACTACCTACATGCCAAATTTAACCTTTTTAAGTCCAGTGGTTTCATCTGTGCGTTGTCTGTTGGTCACTGAGTAACGAAAGAGTGTTATATAGCAGCTACTAATAATATTTTACTTTCCCAGCCAGATCGACGGTCGCTAGCCTAGGTCTGAGTCTCCCATGGCGCCCTTGCTGCTGACGACATCCTTTCAAGCAGCCACTTAATGCAAGGGACAACTGATTTCTCGATACCTACCAGCACCCGATGTCGCTAACAACATTAACCTCATATTTGAAAAAGTTAAAATAATAATATTTAACAGAATGACATCCATTTTCTATATGTGTGGTCGTTCGTGTTTTCGCAGCTGCACACTGCGCAGTGCTCTCTAACGCTGTCAGACTAACCATATGTGATTGTTTAACCGGGCCGCGATTGATTTGACATTTGATTTGACGAGGTTTACAAATGCGAATGTGTATTTTTAGTATTTATTTATTTTTGGTTATATTTATGTTTTTTATTAATGATTATATTAGTTGGCTTTATTAATTACAATTGGACGTTAATAGGGTTAAGTGAGTAATAATCGTATAAATAATCTTTTTTTTTTGTGGAGATAAATTGATTTCTTTGCCTTATTTATAAACCGCTCTTAATTCTGTGATCGATTTTGAAAGCGGTTTTGAAATACGGGACTTAGTGTTGTTAAAATATTGTTTATCCATATTTTATTTTTATTTTTTTTTTCCGTTCTCATTTTTATCTTGTAAAAAAGTAATTACTTGTTGGCGGCAGTCAACATTACATTGTTTTCAAAGTGAAACGTAGGTTTTAAATTTAAATATTTTATACATAACGTAATTTAAATTTTTTTTCATTGTTCACTCAGCTTAGACAAAGTCCTTATGTTTCAAAAAAAACCGTGAAAAATACGCAATGATAGAAAACAATAAGCTTCACTTTACTATGGCCGCCCCAAATCTTCGTTTTCGTGCACTATAAAACATAAAATCGTTTTCATCACTCTCGTACGAATTCAGGAAAATACTCTTTACTTTCTTCTCTTTTTCTTTACTCCAAAAATCTACTTTTTTAAGTCTAGTTTTTAAATAAGTTTCTGACTTCTTAGTAACTAATTTTGCCTGTACGTTGTCAGTCATTTAATAGCGGAAGAATTATATATATACTTATATGTATTGATAGACGCGTAGACACAGTAGGTAAAGTGTAACGGGAGATGCGAAGGCGGTGTTTGATTTCGCTAATTGTAGGGCGCAAGGGCAGATTTGGGGTTGGAGCTTCGAACTGCACATGTGTATTTATAATAAATATCTTTATAATAAAAGTTAAGATGACCTAACATTTAATTTGTTTGGTCAAAAAGTGACAATAAAACTTATTAAAAGACTCTTTTTAGATTTCTCTAAAGCATATTTTTTAACATTGATCTAATGATTTAATTTTTTCATAATTTCGATTAATGATTTTTTTATTTTTCATAATTTTAGTCAATAAATTTTATTCTATGACATAATAGTTCTCTTTATACAGGTAATTTTAAATACAAGAAGTTTCTATAAAGGTATTATTAACAGTCATATTTAAATTAGTTTCCCTTCCATGCTCTGATTAATCGAAGTGTAATGGTACCTTCAGCTTAATCACTTAATAAACCTTAATTGAAAGGAATAAAAAGCAATATTTTGGCATAAACTATCTTTGTTTAACTTACAAATACAAATACGAAATATGTAAGAAGATTTAACTTTTACGCTGTACATACATACAGCAGGATATAGCAGGATAGGTAGAGCAAATCTAGTGTTAAGACAATCCATTCCCCGCATCAATTCAACACGTTGTGGACGAAACTCCATCCCGCTATGCCAGAGAGATGAAATTAAAAAGATTCATTCTCTCGATTGAGAAATGAATCCACAACTGTAGCGTTTATAGTCCGACGCTGTGCCGCAACGCTACGACGGACAACACAATATGAATATGTAACGTTATTTTCCGTCAACTGTAACTGTATGTTTGTTTTATTTACCAGTTCCAAATGAAGAAAAGGTGTCCTCACATAAATTTTTTAGTGCCTAGTGCTTATAAGCGGGAGAGAAAAAAAAATGTTGTTCCAGGAGAAAAATATGGAAAATGATCACGTGAGTTCTTTAAACCACACAAGTCGTGTAAAATAAGTTATACAGTAACTATTTATAGTCGGCGTCAATGTTTAGACAAATGTAAGGAGATATACGCGTCACATCTCAAATATCGCTAATTGTAGGGTGTGAGGTCGATTTAGGTTAAACAATATTAGTACGTATACTTTTAGTTTTGTTTAGCCTCTATTTCCTTCTGGTAGAACATGTCAAAAATTTATATATTACGCACAATGGCGGTTCTTTTGGTTTTATTTACATTTTTATTTAAAATATGTCTATATAAGAAAACTGTTTTGTTACCAATTGATTGTCAGAAAAAGCGCAGAATAAGCCACTGGACTTCTAAAGTTGATATTTTTAATGTAGATTCGGAAGTGTAGGGGAGCACTAAGATAGCATTTCCCGAAATTCCTACTTGAATGGGAAATACGAGATTATTTTTTTTTGATGAGCAATATATCTGTAAAGTGTGACTGAAAATGCGACTGGTTGTAGGTTCGATCCCCACTCGAGGAAATCAAATATTTATTTAATTTTATATTTTCATACAAAGCGCGGCATTGAGTTCCGCCACTCAGCACGCAATGCCTCCAGAGTTCAGAATGCCTCCAGAACATTTTTTTAAGCTGTGGTGGTGAATTTAACGACATTGTCGTCTGGTTCTTTTTTCCGACTATTAGGTACCAACCCTTACAAACAAATGCGACTGTGAGTTTGATTTCTGCTCAAAATAATCAAATTAAAAAAATAAGTATGTACATAATTATGTTTCTTCTATTTACATTATGTCTCCATTAAGTCTCTTTATATAAACAGTAGCGTTAAGTTCCGCAACCGGTTTTATACAGAATTTCTTTTTACTAAAATGGAATAATGTGTTTATAAAAAACGATTTTATAATATACTAATAATTGATACGTCCTTCCTTAAGAAGCTTCCGGAACAATTAGTAAATAGTGGAAGTAGAGAAATATGATATGTAAACAAATATATCCGTGAGGTTAATCTATTCTCATAACGATTGTTATAGGTACGTGTGAAGGATAACATATTAGTAGAATAAATATAACTTTGGGACCTTTTTAAATTCAATAATAATTTTAATGTAATATCAATTGTTACATGGTGTTTCTCAAGTTTTTTTTTATTTTGTAAAAAATCTGGATTCGTTAGTTTTTTAAGGATAACGGGACAGTTGTAGGTAGGTTTGATTCTAACTCGGGTGAGTGAATTTTCCTATTTTCTTCCTCTTATATTGTCCTATTTTCTTCCTCTGGCGGTAACAAGACTAAGCGCATTATAGAGTTAGCTAGGCCGGCAAATCTTCGAGATACCTCGAAGATTACGAGGGGAAATGACTGTTTACTCAAAATAGTTATAAGAAGGTAAGTATATGAAAAAAGTAAGCACCTATTTATTTGATAACAAAATGTGCCTTCATTACTCTCAATTATGTCTCTGTATTGTGTTAAAGAAATGTTAATACTGTGAGAAAACTTCAATTAACATTGCAATATAAAAATAAATAGTGCATTAGTAGGAAAAAACTAATCGATCTTCCGAACGGAAACACACCATAGACATATCGGGTTCCCGCCGCCCGCTGTCAAACTGACGTTTGTTTTGGCGCCAAAATACATAACGCCGGTTTGTTTTTTCTCGGCACATTCAAAGCGGCAAAGACAATTCGTGTTACAGTCCAAATTTACTTTTACTTTATGTTAGACAATATTATTCTCTATTTCTAGTAGAAAAAGAATGAAGGGAGCTGTTTACACGTGGAAGCATAACTTGTTTGCTGATGTGTAATTCTATATTTTAGCCGCGCGATAGAAGGGTGAAAAGGTAAACAGACGAGTTATTTTAGTGAATTCATCTTTAGATTTTGTCTGTGTTTAAAAAGTGGCGCCGCGATGCTTGATTGACATGTTATGGATTTTTTTTTAAGATGATATTTATCGTAGGCCACAGACTAAATATGGGATGTAAACGGAGTTTATAAACGGAGTTGTAATATAAACTATTATGTGGAGCAGTCGTTAACTTTATCATTCTTTCAGATGTTAGATAGCAAAAAATCGGAATAAAGTAAATATTCACAATTAAGTTTTTTATGTAGAATTATTCATTGTTATATTTTTTTATTATATTTATTTACTAATATTTCACCAGGTGTGGCACTGTTTATAGTTATATATAAATCAGCTTTACGCTGTATGGGCACGACGGCCTATAACTACACGTCAATATATTGTTGCAGCACCAAATTTTTAAAGAAGTGTTAATCTTCTGAATAAATAAGATAAATACAACAAAATAACATTTTTTTTATTAGCTTCACGCTGTATCCCGTGCACAGTATGGTAGGCAGAGGGACCCTAGTGTTAAGGCACTCCGTTCCCCACTTTCTGTCGAATTTTGGAGGCATTGCGTGATAAGTGGCAGAA
>DVQM01000869.1:0-14116 GCA_018231645.1 Heliconius ricini
TATATATATATATATATACACACACACACATATATAAGACTCAAAGCAAAAGATAGATAAAAAAATTTAAGTGAAATGTTCAAAAGATTGGCTACAGTAAAGTATGACGTTACTAAAAAAATAAATATACTTATCATATTTGTTCATAATTCACAACATTATTGTACATAAGTTGAAATATTAGTAACAAATAGTAAAATAATTAAATTTTTAACACAGCACATATATATCAGAAACAATATAGTATGATTTTACCTAACCATCAAACTAAATATTAACAGTTAAATAAGTTTTGATTGAATGTAAGACATTTTTTATGTAATGTTCAGTAAGACATTTTTTATGTATGTGCGAGTACATAAAACGTGTCAATGAAACAAATAATATACCTAATTTTGTTTATAAATGACTACTCGATTCACTAGCTTCATTAGATAAATTGGACACAGATGTTTGTTGTATGCTACATATTAGTGAACTACAACTAAAGACTGTTACAGACGCCTTTTGTCTGATTATTTGGTAAGAAAAAAAGTGTTATTTCCAAGATTACATATTTTGAGAATATTTTTTTGCAATATATTTTGTTTATGTTTTGTATATGTTATCGCATGGTATTAGACAGAAAGGCGTCGTAACCGTGGTATCGGATGCGTGCCATGCCGTGCTTCTTGTCCCATATACGATCAGGTTAAAATTTTGTGTCTTGGATGCAGACCTTCACTGAGTCGTCTTCCTCCACCTCGTCCATCGTGGAGAGGCGCCTTTCTATTTCTGACTGTGCGTTTTTTGATATCAATTTCTTATGTTTAATACTGCAATGAGAGACTAGATTTAACTTCAATAGCTTGATAATGAAAATAACCATATTTCATATTTTATTAGAGTTGTAAGTTATTTGAGCTATTAAATGTGACTGTATAAAATTTATCTAATTTTAGAACTAAGTTTAAATAGATTTTTTCATTAAGTTTTTACTATGTCTACGTCTTTGGGTACTTACGTCTTTTTGCCTGACTTTGTTTTAGAATCTTTTGAGTCATTTCGATTTTTAATTTGATTAGTATTGTTGACTTGTTTCCATATTCCGGTTTTGTTCATTTCCTCGGAAATATTAATTGAAGCCAACGGTATATTCATAATATTTCCATTAATTAGAGGAATTTGTAGATTTTCTTGAAATGCTGGGGGATTAGTCTTGTTGGTGTCCTACAATTGAACAGCCTAAGAATTGTTTTTAATCTAGAAGATTTTTGAAATTCGGATATTTCATACAATTGCTACAAGGAATTATTATTTGTTAAATAGACACACACATACACACAATCTATATCTAAATGTTTCAGTTACAAAAATGATATTTTACAATGATACATGATCTAACGTAATGTGATGGGTGGTTGTTTCTTAAAATCTTAATAGTTTCGAAAACCATCCCACCTCAACGTCGCCTAGCTCTCGAAGTTCGTCTTGATTCCTCTTAGTCATTTCAGGCATCACATCGTCTAAAATTTTAAGTTCTCGTCTTGTAAAGATCAAATCTAAAGACTTTCTTATACCTATCATCACAACTAACATCAGTGGAAACAGTATAGAAGTCATAGAAAATGATTTTATCACCCAAAGACATACAAGACAAGTTAATTGAATAACAGTAAATAGATGTACGCGTCGAATTGGGACCTAAAATAAAATGTATATATATTAATTTTTATTACAATTTTCAAGAAAATTTAAATTTGATAAATTAGTTTTGAAGAATGTGACGTCTTACTTGTCGCAAAAACATGTGATCTGGTTGATATTTTTGTGGCATAAACATTATAAGCATTCTGTCGAAGAATTGAAGTCCTTTTAGAGAAGCCACTCCCATATAAAGAAATACTCCAAACAACACTGGCATTGGTATGTGTCTTAAAACTGGTGTGAGTACAACTGAGCAGCCAATGGTTAAAAATATTAGAATATGTGTTACTCTCTGTTCTCTAACACCCAGAAATTGGGGTTTTTCTCCTGGAGCTGCACATTCAGACTCTACTTTCAGAGAATTTACATGATTAATACTTAAAACAGTTGCGGCTACAAACCACGGTAATCCCATAATCGAACATATTTGTATTAGAATAGCCAATATAAACAAGTCGAGGTGATATCCACATCCCTTTTTCAGCTTATTCTCTTTTCGGTTCACAATGACTGCAGTTATTTGTTGATCCATGAATATTAAAATCGTTCCCAACAAAGCCGGCAATATAGCGACAAGTGCGGACCACACTGGGTTCCCATTAAAAGGCGTGATGACCCATTCACGTGAAGGGAGTGTCGGCTTAAATTCGGAGGGTACCTCCAGTTTTGGAGTTTTTACTCCAACTTTGAAGTCCAGAAAAGACATAGACAATATAGCTATAATAACAGAGAAATCACTTATGAATTGTCGTATCTGAAAAAATATTTAACTTTAATTGTAACACGTAATGAAATGATTATATAAAATTATAGTTGTATGAAAAATATATACGTATTTTTTTAAATAAAACTTTACCTTAGATGGAAAGAAAAGGGAATTTTTAAAGTCTTTCAATATTATAGAAATTGTGAACGTTCCGAGGAATAAAATAATTGACATCAAAAATACATCTGGCACATACACTTTTGTATCACATCCTGTTCCAGTTAACGTTCCATTGTAGAGCTAAAATAGATTACTACTATTATCTAACCACACATCTTGAAATGTTATCTATATTTTAATAGAACAGTAAAAATAAGAATCGTCAATATATTTGCGTAAAAATATGCACGGAGATGTAAAAGTACTAAGAGAAACAATTTCAACAATTTAAAATTGTTGAAAATGAATCATTTTTAGTCTTTGGGTAATTTGTGTATATATATTTATAGTATTTTTGTGTAGCCTATCTTATTACGTTTCGTACAGCATTTGATTCTGCCACCCAATATGTCTCCTATCAAACAACACATTTTACAAAACAGCAATTTTCGAAGAAAAAAACATTTTTGCGTTTCTAAAATAGAACGAGTAAAGAAACCAGTTTATTGGACTAATTTTGGTAATGCAAGTCAATTAGTTAGGTACCTGACAAGACTCCTTGTCGATCGAAGTCCAATTAAACTGTTCCGGCACTCTTGAGTAATTGCTCGGTAAACAATAGCATTCATAATTGAGAACTTCATCAGGGTGTGTCTTTAAAGGGTTTTTTCTGCCGATAGAAATAACATTTTCGACTGCCTAAAAAAAATATGGAAATATATAATTTTATAAAAAAATATTAAAATTAAATAATGATTAATATTTTATACCTTGTATATAAATATGAATGCAATCAAAGTTGCAAAATTTTCTTCAGTGAATCTTGTAATATAACAAACTAAAGCGCTGGCGTCAATTGCCACTAATGTAATCAAAATTATCGTGGTCCATGTTCCAATACAAAATCTAAATGACATATAATTCCATCCTATTTGCTTACAAAATTCAAATACTATAGTTTCAAATACCAATACGGGTCCTGTAGAACCTAATATTGTTAGTGGCTGTCCTGAAAAGAATCCATATCCCATTCCGCATACAAAGCCAGATACTAAAGATTCCATAGCTGCCATATTTTTGCCAGTGGCTTCACCTAACAATCCTCCGAAAGTTATTATAGGTGAAAGACAAGCAAAATATAGAAATATCCAGGACGCAACGCATTGTAAAGCAAAGGCATCCTTAAAGTCTGACCAATACCACGGCATTTTTCTTTTGAGATCATTCATCAAGCCACCAAAAAGTTTCCCAGTTCTTGCTAAGCCTGATTCTTCTCTTTGCCTTTGTTCTTCTTCTTCTTCGTCTGGTTCTTCTTTTATATTATTGTCATTTGGTCTCTTACGAGGATCTTGGGATGGTATTGCTGCAGGAGGTTCAATACGAATAGCTGGATCCCATTCTCCTGGTGGTAACACTGTAACAGCGTCTAGAAATTCGTCTATGCCAGCTAAAAGATGGTCTCGCTTCTTTGCTCTATATGCCACTTCATGGAATATTTCATCTGACATTAATGTTGCCATGGCTCTGCCAATTTCATGAAAACTTGAATTACTATTTGGAGGTCCCAGCAGCACAAACATAAATCGTGTTGGAACTGGCACTTCTGTCAAATCTCCCATTATAGTACCTGTTTTTAGTCTAACAAACGCAGATAATGTCTTCTCTAGAAAATCTACTTCTCCTACTAGTATATTAGATGCCTCTGCTCCGGGAGGTATTTTACGCATGAAATGTGTGTTACATTTGTGATTTAAATCTCCGTTCATTGGAAGATCTCCTGAACTGTGGTTTCGGTGCATAGATAAATTACTAGGACTTTTAATCATGCCTTCATCAGCTGCTGCACCTGGAATGACCGATATTTATATTGGAATATATAAGCAGTTAAGAATAAAAATAATTACATGTATACATCTAGAATAAGAGATATGTATTTATAAAATTGTGGTTGCAAACTTCTGACGTGATAATTAATACCTACTGAATAAATGATTCGTGAAAATAATTACTAATGTACAAAGTGGAAGTGATGTATTATTTATTTGAATTTATTTATTTTGTAGATTTATAAATATCTACGTAAAATATAAATATTTTATTGGTAACCAATCTATAGTAGCATCGAAAATAGATGAAGCAAAGTATAAGCCAGAATAGCATGTAATATTTAAAAAAATCAAAATTGCATTTAGCCCAAGGGTAAAATGAGCATACACAACACTGATAAAAAAATGAAAACATTTAATAAATTACAGCTTAAAAGTGTATTACACCGATGAAGAGAGATTAAAGTATAAGCGGTTACCCGCGTTAGAGATGCCTAGGAATCGACCAAATTCTCCTTTGTGAGAATGTCCACTTGATGTACCGCCTTCATCCACTGGAATATAATGCCAATAATTCACAACGGCAAAAGATTTAGTGATTCTAAGTTGTATTATAAATTTATAATTAAATCCAAAATGAAATAAAATCGTATATTTTAGAACACGACAAAACACTGAAATAGATTTAATATTGTATATTTTACGTTGAAAGTAGCTTAAAAGTGCTTGCGTGTTGAGTATCAGTCATAGAGCGTGATTTTGGTGAACTGATGCACACACAATATCATTACACGCTTCTCTGACCTGGTACGGCTAGGTATGAGCCTCTTGCGTCACCAGCATGAAGGAGTGCCGTGTTGGGGGATGTGGTGGACCCCCGACAACTCCTCGAACTGGAGCGTCGAGAGCCACCATCCTGTAAATCTAATATAATATCGCCACAGAGTCCATATAATTTTACCTATTCGGGTATAAGGCAAATATAGAAAGTTACATTTTATTGAAGAATAAGTATACTTACTTTTGCAAGATGAATGATTTTTTCCAATATCAGCTAAAGATCTTATTAATGGTAGTCTTGACATGTTATTGTGATTACGTTTTTCATGTTGATGTCTATGTCGGCGCAATAAAGCGTCTTTTACTTTTTCTCTTCTGTCATATGTGAGGCCACCATCAATAACCATGTTGTCTAACACATTTTCAGCAACTTGCTCCAAAGAGTTGGCTTCTAAATCTAAAATTACTGATCCATTCAAAATAAGGCTTCTTAGTTCAAACAATGAATGTAAAGAAAGTGTGGCGACATGTGGCTTAGACCACCTGTTGCCCCCTTCTTCAACATCTTCTTCAAATTTGATCCATCGAGCTGTTTCTTTCCATTCTAACTCGTCTCCGTCTTTAACCAGTTCTTCCATTTCAGAAAAAAGTGGATGTGATTCGAGAGCGGAATCATTAATATCTTCTCCTAGTATAAATTGCACTCTTTGAGCGGGTGGAGTCACTGAAAGCAATGTAATATTTTAAGAACTAATATTGAAATATCAATATCAGGAAATGATTTTTGAAGTATCAGGAAATGAGTGGGAATATGATTTTTGACAAACTATTAGAAGTAAAGAGGTACCAAAGGAAATTGAAATTAAACAAGCATGCGTCCAATAAATCACAGATGAATGGACTAGAATTTAATGTAGTGTCACATGGATTCGGCTCTGTTTCATGCTTAGCTTGACTTATGCAAATAAGGCTGTAGGAAGTTGAAAAATAATTTGGAAGAAAATATGTGGATGAATAACGGTTCATTCAAAAAAAACCGGAAGAAATCATGTAGGTGATCTACAATTTGCTCTTACATGTTTCTCCATCATCCGTTACGCTGAGTCTCCTGACTCGAGCCATAAGAGCTGGGCCTAAGAATTTAAATGAACGATATTGTATTTTTGTAGCCTACACAAATAAATAAAAAAAATATAATATAGTTTTTTTTTGTTTTCCTTCTTACGAACGTTCGAGCGACTCAATAAACTCATCCTTTGTGATATATTTCTTTTATTCCTTTTGCTGCTACCAAGAAAATTACAGTTGTAATTGAGCTACGAATAAGTTATCATACTCAGTGTTTATTTTATTCCACAGGCGTGATTTTCCTCTAATAGGTCGTTTCTAATTTTTTTTTCATAATTTTTTATTCCATTTCAATATGTACTGAAAACTATTTAAATTTATACTTTTTAAAAAACATAAGAATGATCTTAGCAGGATTTTATACTTCAACTAAAAATAGTATTTTTCGGTCTTGACTGTGGCATAACACTTTAAAAATGTAAGAAAATATCTAGATTCGTTTAATACAATTATATAAAAGTTTTTAAGGGTATAACCCTATTCATTTTAACATGAGACAAAATGTAAACAAAAAATACTGTTCCCGACAATTTTATGTATTTTTTTATTACATATTATATTTCTATTTAATTTGGTACAGGTTTACTTATGTTTTAAAATATAAAATAAATAATATAACAAAAACAAAATCATCAGAAGACATCTGTATACTTAACAAAACAAGAAACTTATATATTTAGGTTTTTAAATTATTATCTTTCTTGTCGACTAAATGATACAATCAACTCACTAGGTCTCTCCGGATCTTTGGTTCCGTTGCGGTGGTGATGTTTGTGTTTCCGGTGAGAGTGGCGGCGCGCCGGCACGTGGACGCCCACGAACACCGTGTGCGCGCGGTGACCTGAACCGTTTATTGGTTAGCATTAGATTTATGAACATTTTAGGTACGTTTGAAAAGTAACATTGGGTGATCTAGTACTTGGAGTATATAGAAATCGTAATTTTAGGTATAATATATTAATATATTATACTAAAAATGAATTTAGTCATTTTTTTTTTAATACTTTTAAAAAGTATTTATTCTAGTTTAGTAGAACTTATTCCAATAATTTTAAATCATTATGCATAAATTGTGCCGCCTTCATTGTAAGAATTTGAAAACATAAACGACTATCAATAATAGAAAATGCTTACAGTGGAAATAAAACTTTTGAATATATCTAAAGGCTTTCAAATAGCAATAAAAAGCAGCTTTACGCTTTTAGTCACATAGCAGGTTGGCAGATAGAGATCAGTGTTAATAATTAACACTTCCCAGTTTCCGTCTAATTTTCAAGACCTACCAACATGAGCATGGAAAATAAATATATTCATTACAATGAGTAGGACTCGAGTCCGCAGTCGTCGTATTAACAGTGAGAAGCTGTGCCGCTGCGTGCAACGGCTTCTAATATCAATCAATATCAACAATAAAAGTAATGAGTTTTATTATAAAGAATAGTTCTAAAAAATATATATTTTGAATTAAAAATAAAATTTAATCAGCTTCACGCACACAGCAGAGTAGGCAGAGGGAACGGAGTGGCTTAACACTCGGTTCCCTAACTCAGTGTAAAGACCTAATCTAGTGTTAAGACACTCCGTTCCCCACTTTCCGCTGAACTCTGGAGGTGTTGCGTGCTGAGTAGCGGAACTCAAAGCCGCGCTTGGCCTAGACGACGAAATATTATACATATATTCTCGAGTAGGGATCGAACCCACAACCAGTCGTGTTTACAGTCACACAGTGCCCTGTACCACGACTGGCCTCAATAAAATTAAAAGATATATAATAAATAAAACCATATATATAGTAAGAATATACGAAGTAAGTGTTGATGTTGAACAAAGTTACACAATAGACAATTCCACTTAAACTTCTACATAATATGGCTCAGTTAATAACGATTGTTTCGAAGTTTGACTGTTACACGTGCTTAAATTGCTGCTTAGCTCTATTATAACTATTTTTTTTTATTTCTCTTCATTTTTTTACAGCGTCATTCTCCGTCATCTGTGCTTTCCGTTATTTTATTCCTCATTTCGCAAATGGCAAAGGTATTCTAGTGTAACGGCACTCCTTTTATAACTTTCCATTCCAACCTTTTTCAGAAATTGCATGTTGGGTGGCGGAGTTTAACTCTACGCTTCCATCTTCCTTTCGCTTCGTTTTGTCACCAGAATGAAAAATTAAATTAGGTCGACCCCCAAGGGGGAATTGAGCACATAATTGTCGTTTATAATATGAGACGCCGTGCCGATGGGCCATGAGGACCTCAATAACATTTAAAACTTAACTAAATTAGTATCACTTCTGATCCTGATCTGTAACAGAAACATTCCTGCATAACAGAGTATTATGCTGTATACATATATTTACAATTAAATAAATCCAATTACAATTATACTAGAATATGAACTAAAATAAGGGGCAGACCGACAATAGGACTTTTTGAACTGGAGCCCAGGGCATGCGGATTTAACGGAAACTTTCTCCAATAAAAGCCTTTTTATGGCATTTATTGGAGAAATATAATAAAATTAAAAAATAAGTATAATAAATCATAATGGAAAAATAAACGAGAAAATATATACATGTGAGAGAGTATGAGTAATATTTTTTATTTATCAATTTAAGGTATATTATTTTGTTGGATGTATGCGGTTACTTGGCCAACCACGTTGATGTGAGTTCTTTTCTTTCTTATATTTTACATCCACACGTGAGATCACACATCTACACATGTGATCTCACATGTAAATGTGTGCGGAACTTTAATATGTAATTATTCAAGTAAATAATTCAATGAGTAATTACTCATTCAAAACCGAAGATTTAACATTTAACATTACTGAAACCACGTTTCCGATTTAATCGTTCATTTACTTTATATGATATTTTGTATGAATACTTAGTGGCTATGAAAATTCATTCCCGACACGTTCCAGAATGAAGTATTGCCATTAACCCTTTTATTGAAAATCAATTTATTACACTCTTACCATGCAATTTGAATGCAATTTACGTCGTTACGTTTTTACTTAGCGTGTATAAAAATCACAAAAGAAAATAAAAAAAGCAGTTTCATATTTTTCCTACATTTGTAGACAGAAGCAATTTAGTGAAAAGAAACTTCGTTTTCCTAAAACTTCAAGACATTGCGTGTTGAGTGGCGGAGTTTAACGCCATTTCTGCTACCAGGCCGGAAAAGGCAAAATAAAATGAAAATAAACTCATATAGATTTGTATTATTTTGTGGACGTAGGTACATTTTTTGGGCAGTACTTACGTTTGGAGAGGAATTTGGTCGAGTCAAAAGACGCTTAAATGAAATAGTTTGAACGGGAAAACGATTAGCGTTTTACTCAGGAGGAAAATTATATTAGCTATTTCGCCTTTTCTATACACAAAATATTTGAAAAAAACTAAATGTGAAAATTTTTTTTTTTTATTTCTAAATTTTAAGCGGGAGACTAAACCCATAGAAATTTATAAACACGTTAGAGAAAACATGAGAAATAATTTAATTAAGCTAAAATTAAGCTCTTATAGGTTTTACCAAAATGAGAAAATGATAATCAATCTATTTTATGAGGCTTGTATCGGTTATCAATCATGTTTGGAAAGTTGTTATTACATACAAGGACATGTTTGCTTTAAGTTTCCTCCCTAAGTACATCATGTTGATATATTACATTTATAGGTAGCTACATTTTATTATATCCATACAGAACTCAATGCCACGCTTTACCTCGACACCAGAGCGAATAAATGGCAATATAAATTATTAAGTAATTATTTCATCTCCTCGAGTGGGTATCGAACCTACAACCAGTCGGTTTTACAGTAACACTTTGCGCCCTTGCGCCACGACTGCGGCCTCTTACATGATTAAAATATAATTTTCCGCCTTATGCCTAAATTCAGTGGAATATAGCGGGATACAGCGTGAAACTGAAAAAAAAACTTACATGAAATTGAAGTATAATAAACAGCATTATTACTACTACAAGGACTACAACATAATGTGAGTAAATCGTAACCTATCAGCCCTTTCTATTAATAAGTCAAATTTGAATGTAACTTTATGAAGAAAATATGATATATACTTATAAATTAGTCTCTTTGAAGTGTAATCTAGACGCTCTATATTCTACACTACACGTTATATTAGCGTTAAAAGTGGGGATGAAATAAATAGGCTATGCTACTGACTTGTGCTTGTAAGACGAAAAGATCAGCTTCACGCTGTACTCCGCACACAGCAGGGTAGGCAGAGGGAACCTAGTGTGAATAAGGCATACTGGGTTCCCAGGTTCCCTCTGTCTACCCCGCTATGTGTAGGTTACAGCGTGAGGTTAAAAAGTTTACAAGTACATTGACACATTGTACAAAAATTAGTGAGAAAAGTAGAAATAATCGTAGCGTTATAAAAAAAGAATATAGAGAAGAAAATAAGATAGTTGTAATAAAATAATAACAAGTAGATAATAATTGGGATGAGAATTATATAATGAAATTAAAATAATTAGTTGTTTCTTTGAAACTAAATATATAAATACAAATCAAATTTCAATGACGATGAAATCGTTCTAGGTCAAGGTGTGAGAGCTACGTCGACGAGCTGCAAGAGGTTATATTTTATTTTTAACTAATTTCAACTTAAAGTACTAATGAGACTAGAAAAATAACTATTTAAAATTAATTTAACTTTAGAAAAGAAGTAGGCAATATTAATGCTATTACGAAGAAAAAATAAAGGATACCGTAAATCCATTAATTAAAAGAAACACGTAATATTTACGTGTTTTCTTATTTCTACAATTTTTCACATATATATGTACATATTAAAACTTTTTAAGAACCATTGAAGGTACTAATATTATGGACGTGAAAGTATGTGAGGATGAATGTTTCTTCCAATTTCACTCAGAAACTACTGAACACATTTAGATAGAATTTTACAGAAATCTAGCTTAAATATCAAAATGACAGATAGGCTACAATTTATTTAAATAATTTGGCTATAATATAATAATAAGATGAAGCGGGCAGAGCCGTGCGCGTTTCGCTAGTAAATACACTCGTGTAAGTAATCGCATGGGCCATACATAAATAATATATTGCGCGGAAGAAAGCTGTCACAAGCATTATAAATATAACAACAAACCAATACAACGAACAAACCAATCGTGCTAAAAGACTGTTGTGATTATAGAAATATATTTTTATTCGTCGCTTCTCCATTTAATATTGACCGTCGAAATAAACAGAATCTGGAGATTGTTTCCGGCGAGATTGTAAGTCAATTGGGTACGCTCAAAGCATTTTGATGTTCGAGTAGATCAAACATGACGGTTTGTTATTTAACAAATTGTTTAAGCGTAGGATTTTTTATTTCTATACTAGGTGTAAATATTATTTATATCTTCTCGCACTGTACTGTACGTAGTGTAGTTTTATTGAAAATCTATACATATTTACAACAATATGTATCAAATTAAAATATTACGAAATTCATTTAAGCATTTTTTCAATTCGTTGTCTTGTTTAAAAAAAAAATAATGAACAGCATAAAAATAAAAAAAGTGGCTTTTGACCTAAAAGCAAATTTCCGATACGCATATCAATTTCAAAGATTTTACAAAATATTTTCTTCGCGGATAATTTTATATTTCGCTTATTTTGAAATTTACATTAATTATTAGTAGTTTTTCTTCTAAGATCACTGTTATGATTCTACGAGGACACGACGTTTCTATGGTATGTATGTTTCTTTTACTTGTCGTTTCAACTCTACCACAAGTTCTAATAATGACTTGCAAATTAGTTCATTATATAACACCACCCACCAGGAGTTGCGTGACTCCGCGTCATATATACAGTACTAAAAGGTTATCTAGTCTGTGATTGCCAGAGGCAGCTTCAAACGAGCTTTAATTAAGATCGGATTTTGTTTAAGTATGAAAGTTTAAAATTAATAGAAGTCGTCGTGGCGCAGTAGTTGTCTCATTATTAAAAATAGGTTTGATTTCCACTCGATCGACTTTAATCAACGTAATGTAGTAACATAACAATGAAAGGTCTATTATTTCTATTATTCCTAGTTATTCTTCTTTTTATCTGAATTTAATATTCAAAGACCTTAAGTATATGTTGAATCTAATATGATATTTAAGTTTTGTAAATAAAACGGAGCACTTAATAAATGTGTGCCTTATTAAATATCTCGTGGCCCTCTACAAAAATATCAGAGGTATTATACTTATGTAGTATATTAAAATGGTGATAAGATAATGGAAATTTTAAAATGGCTGTAAGATAATTTATATTAGGTATACTACAGTGTACAGATTTATATAAAGCTTCATGATTCAGAGTAAAAAAAAAGATAATCAACTGCTAACTAAGGTATATATTATAGAGGTCAGTCGTGGCGCAGAGGCTCAAAGTGTGAATGCAAAACCGACTGGTTAAGGGTTCGATCCCCAACCGAGGTAATGAAATAATATATATAAATGTAAAAATAAACATATATAAATATAAATGAAAATACATTTATGTTTTCGTTAGTTTACCCTGGTGTCGAGGCAAAGCGGTGTGTCGAGTTCTGCCACTTAACTCGCGATGCCTCCAGAACTCGGTGGAAAGTGGAGCTCTTCTCCTCTTAACACTAGGTTCCCTCTACCTATTCTATTAAAATATTCATGATAACACATTTATTTTAAATGCTCAGGCAATGGAACAATCAGCTTAAATGCTCATTTTTCATATTTTCATTTATTTTATATTTACTTTTCATCTCAGTCCAGTGGCAATTTTTTTAATTAATTTCGGGCGCCTGTATGCATAAAGCGTGTCAATATGTTTTTTGATTAATGTTAAAATATTTATTACTTTTTAGAGTTCCGATTTTTTAAGAAAAAAAAGACCACTTTGTTGTCCGTCCGTCTGTCTGTCTTTCTGTCTGTCAAAAGCCTTTGTTTCAAGAAAGCTTGGAGATATCAAATTGAAATTTAAATTATATAATCTATGTCCCTTGATTTCATAAAAAAAATCATAATTTTACATTTATTTAAAAGTATTATGGCCAATTGTATGTCGTATTGCGACACTATGAAGGGAATCAAATTTAAAAGAGTACTTTAGGTTGACCTAGTATTAGTCGGTGTCAGATAAATGGGCTCTGGCAAAGTTAAGCTTGAATTTAAATAAAGCTCGGAATTTTCAATTTTTATACGGAGCCCTCAGTGAGCGAGCTTGACTCGCGCTTGTCCGGTTTTTTGTGACGTTTTTTTACAAAACAAGGGAATCAGCTACTCTTATAAGCTCGTTTAAGCGAGAAATTTATTTAAAATTTTCTATAAAAATATAAAAGAAAGATCATTACTATATATTTCTTATAAGCTCAAAAATATCTTTAAAACATATAATTTTTTAATAATGACAACCATCTAAAGTGAAAAGTGCTTTTCCTAAATTCCGTGTAAGACTTGGGAGTAGGCAAGCTGCAAACATACTTGAAACTTGATAAGTGAGAGGTTAAGCGAGACCTCTTATCCGACCGTTAGTGAGAACATGAGTCCTAGGGCTTGATAACAAATTATTTTATCTACTAGAACGATTTTTAGCTTACCGTTTTAGTTATGCCTTGTATTTTAGTATAAACAGCTATTGTATGTTTAAGCTAATTTGTTTTAAAAGTTATATAAAAGTGTCTTTATACTGAGTCCACTTTGCCTACCCTGCTTTGTGCGGAATTACAATATGAAGCCATTTTTTATTATTAAAATAGATGTATTGAGGCCAGTCGTGGCGCAGTGGCACAAAGTGTGACTGTAAAACCGATTG
>DVQM01000870.1:0-14111 GCA_018231645.1 Heliconius ricini
TATATATATATATAAAATCGCCTCTTCCAAAAATTATTTTATGATTACTACCCAGCATTAATATATATTTTGAACATTACAAAATTTTGTACTAAACAGAAAAAAAGGTTCTAATTTTTACCTTCTTCTTTGCCAAATGTCAGTTCCATCCATGTTCTACGATATAGGCTATAAATTTATAAAGCAGCTTGCGGCTTTTTATATAAATCGTTTATTTTCTTGAATGTCAGCTTTAAGTTATAAAATAAATGAATTATTCATTTGTTTTATAATTTAAAGGATTTTTTGACGTGCACAGTATACAGTATACAAACAAAATACTTCAAAAGTATCACATTTCATACGGACAGTAGATAATTATTGTTTTTTTTTTCTAATATTATTAAAATATAATGAAGAACGCAATAAATCTAATTTTAATTCAACAATCACATCACGATCATATCGTCATGTTATTTATTGAATGTCGACAATTTTATTTACTTATTGAAGCTTTTACTATAAAAATACACATTAAAAATGTATTTATTTTTCGTATTTCTTTTTTTATATAAATATGTATAAATTACGTCCTCATTATATGATGGTGGGCCGCGAGGGCGGACACCTATAGTTTTTATAAAGATGCAACACTTAGCTCTGGAAATCGGATTTTTCTAATAATTAAGCGCAAAAGTATTTCCAGCTTTTGAAACATCTACCTAGCGGATACTAGAGTTGAAGGAAAACTTAATTGCAATTGCAATACAACTAATTATTAGTTTCTACAAAAGTTCCCCAACTCTGGTAGATGTCGTAAAATTGGATTCGTAGTGGAATAATAGTGGGTAATGGTAATTATTAGAAACATCCACTTTTCAGAGTTACTCGAAAGCAACTTATATGGTTTTTAGTTATATGTTGCTATAATTGATCGGTATAAAAAAATGGTATTACATTTATGGATTTGACTTTAAAATTATATATAAAATTGGACAAATTAGATTTGATTTTTGAATATAGCAACTATAAATGCAAACTTAATATGCAAAATGCTTTCTAAGTGCGGTTAAATTACTTTTAGTAACATTTGACATACAGCTGTGAACGTTTAGCACTGATATTACTCCTGTACTCAAAGTCGAAAGAATATAAATAAGGCAAGCATTATTCCACAAAAAAAATTATATAAAAAAGCATAACATGAACTTCCAATTTCAGAAAATATTTCTATAATATTCCTAATTATTTAATTTTCAAATATAGATTAAATAATTTGTTCAAGTAGATTTTAGTATTGTAAAACTGGATTTTTTTGTTTCGACTTATATTTCTTTCCACAATAGGCCCAGAGTATATCAGTAATTTCACATTTTTTTTACGACAGAAACAAAGTGAACGCTCCCCGGCCAGCTTAGAGGAAACCAAAAAAATATTGAAATACGTACATTAATAATATTATTATATATATTTCAAAAAACAAAATTTTCTCTACAAATAGCAAAGAATGCCTCATAACCTAATATTTTATCACAATTCGATAATGCACTAGAAATGTATCTCACACAATCTATAAAGTTAGAATATCTACATTACTTACGTCTATGTAAATGGCTACAGAGATTCGGGGCTAAATACAATAATTAATAATAAAAAAATACTTATAATAATTAATTAATTAATTAATAAAAAGAAAAAAAATACACAACCCACATCTCTCTACATACTTATGTATGTACTGTTACACTATTCTCCAAAACAAAAATTATTAAAAAAAAGGAAAAAAAATTAATAGAAAAAAAAAGTTAAATTAGACAAAGCAAATACCGTAATAGCCCTTACCGATCATTTGAGCCTTAGTCTATATAGTCTTTCATAGTCTATTCTCCCTTGATGATATCCAGTATGGATACATAGGATCCTGTTAGGAAACCTAGGATACCAAAGAAAACTAGGAACATATTCTTCCATAAAACCCAGTTATACCGTCCTAAGCCATTAGGTCTGTCCCAAAAAGTAACAGTTTCAATAACAGCAGGGAAAATAAGACCAAGGAACGATAGACAGACAGCACCGACAAGTGAAATAAAACCTCCCAAGTTAGGAATAGCAATAGCTGCTCCAAGAGTTAGGATAATAATTGAAATTCTTATGCTGTATTCTGCAATATTTTTCTTGGCACCAAAGAAATGACATACATTCTTCCAAATAATCTCCATGGGTACGTAGAACTGGAGGCTGTATGTGAAGAAAATGGCGACGGCTATCATAAGTTTCACGCTTTGGCCCAATCTGGAATGATAGAATTGTTTTTAAGTAAAATAAGTGATGCCGTTAAAGGGCAATTACACAGCGCGTGTCTGTAAGCGCGACGGTTGTAGGTTCGATTCTTATTCAGTGGAATGAATTATTTTAATTCCTTGATCTGGTAACAAGGCATAGTGTTTAGTTCAACCAAGTTTTCTATAATTGGGTGATACATACCCTATACCCTGGCAGTTGGAACCTAGTATTATGACACTTCCCTAAGTGTCATAATACTAGGTTCCAACTGTCAGCCCTATTACATATTGGAAATTACAGTGTGAAGTTAAAAAAAATAAAATATTTCGTTAAAGTATAAAAAAGATATTGTAAAAAATTCAATAAAAGTTGATAATACTATAAGCATGTGTTGTTGTAAGATGGTTGTAGTTGTAGGTTCAAAATATGGTTTAATTTGAATAGATCATTGTGCCACAGTGGTTAAGTATCTAACTGTCATGATCTCAAATAGATAGCTGTTTGATCTCTATTGGAAGTAATTATATTATACTAATACTCAAGTAGCGGTTGTCTTTTTCTGTACATAGCAGGGTAGGATGAGAGAACCTACTGTTAGGACACTCCGTTCCAATTAAGACAGTCCGTTAGCAATAAGACACTTGAGTTCCCCACTTTCTGTTGAATTATGAAGAGAGACATTTTGTCTAGTTACACTTTTGCTCCTGCGCCATGACTGGCCTCAAATCTTCTCCTGATTTATTTAATTATTATTATGAAAGTAAAATATTTATTTATTATAATATAAAAATCATTATAGATTTATTAAGAGTATTATGAGGCCAGTCGTGGCGCAGGGGCACAATGAGTGACTGTAAAATCGACTGGTTGTGGGTTCAATCCACCTCGAAGACATGAAATATTTATTTACATATATATTTTCATTTTTTTGCTCTATTGTTGAGGCAAAGCATGGAGTTGAGTTCCGCCACTCAACACACAATGCTTCCAGAACTTGGCAGAAAGTGGAGAATAGTGTCTTAACACTAGGTTTCCTCTGCCTACTCTGCTGTGTGTGGGATACAGGTGAAGTTAAATTTGAAGAATATTAATCAGATAGGATAAAATAATTAAAATAATACTTACACTTCATTTTCAGGCAAGTTCAGGGTTATACTGCCCAAAGTAGCATCACCATATTTCAAGTAACCAAAGAATCCAACTAGCGCATAGAGAGACACCACGAAGAACATGCCGGTGTTTAACACTCCAGGACAACCAATGAAGTGCGTTGGAGTCTTCATGTTGTTTTCCAAGGGCATAACAACACCAATACCTTCCAGAGCAAAGATGGCTGTTCCAAAGAAAGTTGGCAAGCGATCCCATCCAGCAAAAGGTTTACGTTCACTTAAGCTAGGAATATCTTGGAATAAATAGTAAAAAGTTATTCCCATTCCTGTACCAACTAATAAATTGGCAATCATGGAGAATGGTGCTAGATATTTCAGATTTCTGATCAGATTCATTAAAATCAGTAGCGGTAGAAGCATCACCATGTAGATCCTGATGTCCACATCATGTGGGAGCCAGTCGCTGTCTTTTGAATAAAAGTCAACAACTTGCTTGACATTCTTGGAGACAAACACAATGTAAACACAGCAACAGCCGAGCAGATCGATCACGAGGAACCAGTTTATCATAGCTCTGGAAAAATAGAAGATGTGACTTTGAACTATATTATTATAATTATCTATAAACCCACCCATGGCTTCACCCATTTAAAAATGTTTATATAAATTGTATCCTGTGTTATTCTGATGTATAAACGATATTATTGAATAGTTGCATCTACATGCCTTCTGTAGCTTGTGCATGGAAGTGGAACAAAACATACATCCATCCAACTTTGTGAGAACAAAGTTTCAAATTTATATATCTATTAATAGTTATATAAATGTGAATATAGTAGAATAGTTATAAAGCAGTGGGCTCGTAAAGTTATTTAAAAATAATATTTTCTATAGGTCAAAATTACATGGTCTTGTGATATTTGTGTTTGTGTAACGTACATTTTAAATAAACTTACTTTAACTTTATACATGTTGTACGAGGGCTTAATAATTATGATCGTGTTATTTTTTTAGATTTAATAATTTTGATATTTTTTATATTACTTTGACAGAGACGGGAGGAACTAATGTCATTTTGTTAGTACAAAATTATGTCAAATTCAATCAAATGTAATGGTATGTGACCATAGGTTATAAAACAAAAATATTACAGATTCCGCCTACATTATGGTATATAGGTATATAGCCCAAGATTCCAAGGCGCAAAGACTGAAATTTTGACTTATTTTCATATGTAGTTAAGACGGTACATTAGCACCTAGACCAATCCAATGGCTCATAAAGAGGCTCATTAAATTGGCGCTACCTCTGGAAGGGTACTTAGTTACAAGTTAGTAAGTCTGCATACAGTCTTAGCTACATATTAGACTATTTATCCTAAAAATTTCAGTTTTGCTAAAATGACGTAGGTCTAGGGGGCTATTGGATATGGGTCTAATATAATTATATAACTAACTCATGGAAAGTTATAACACTTGTAGATAAAGAATATTTTAAATAAAGTAAGTGTTTCATAAATTATTGCATTTATTACGATAATATGTTAAATATAAATATTCCCAAATAAACATATGAATTAATATATTTTATGTTTGTAACATTTTATTTCTCAGGTGAATGTGGAATGCAACTATTCTTAATAAAATAAGATGACGCTTCAAGTTTCAATGATAAATAAATTGAATGGATTTTTTTATCAATAAATATAATTCTATTTACAAAACATATAAAAAATATTTGGGGAACAACATAATATTATTTTAAAAATGAAGAATTATTATTAAAAATGTCTTAAAAAATGCAACAACTATTTTTTTTATAAATAAGTAAACAAAAATCTTACTTGGCAAGTCTAGAAAATTTGTGAACCGCAGGTGGTCCAGCTAGGAAAGCAGCTTCAGCTGTCTCTGCAAAACCTAACGACGGCTTCTGGATCCTTCTGCAGAGCTCGTGAGCAGTCTTCACGAGGACGTGGACGCAGTAGGTGCAGATACCGCCGATAAGGAACGTCGCCACCAGACCAAAGTACAAACCAGCATTCATGAAGGCCATGGGCATAGCCAGTATTCCACTACCCAATGATCCTTTCAGCAAGTGGATGAGGGTGTCCATGTCCCTAAAAATAGAAAAGAGAGTGTCAGAATAATTGTTTTAGTAAATAAGTTCGCAAAAAATAATGAAGAATTCGTTCAATTATATATTTTTGGCTATTACCTATTTACCTACGCATCCCCTATGCTTATCATAATAGGTTAGTTTTTGGTAAGTGATAAGAGCGTTCTAAATTTTCTACCTGTCAGCAAAGCGCTGCGTTAGGCTCTGCTGCTCAGCGCGCAGTCTTGAAAATTGGATGAAAAAGGAAGGACGGAGTATCTCTAAATTTTTAATAAAAACATTGAAAAAAAAAACTTACGACGTAGGATGCGACAGCTTCCTATGTTCGAACGGGTTGTAAGTCTCATCCGCCTCAATATCGCGTCCCGGCATCTCCATGAGGGGCAGCGTGGATCCCGCCTGCTGTTCCACTGGGATCTCATTTGGATCGACTTTGTACCTGCGGAGCGTTACCCAAGAAATGTTATAGCCAATGTCATCATTTACTAGCGAGTGAATAAATATTGATGTTGATAGGTTAACAGTGAGTGGGTATAAGAGTGTAGTTTTATTCACTATACTGAGTTAAGCACAGGTATGTATGTGAGAACACAGAAAGCGTCACGTCAGAAGCTCAAAGGTGATTCTATCTAACGAGTGTGACGCGGTCATGACGAGTGTGACGCGGTCGCGGACTAGTTGCATGTTCGGGCTTTACTCGCGGTAGGCTTTGCTGACGGTCCAACTGTTAATGGTTCGCGAATTCACTATCAATTGTTAGTATGTAATATGTATTCTGTGAAAGTGTTTTGGGTGAAGTGTGATACATTCATTATGGTCTCGAAAATGTAAATAAATATTTTTTTATGTGCGTTTCACTCTATTAAGCCTCGGCATTTACAAAAAAGTGGCCCAACCGCAAAATTTAATACAGCTTTACGTTAGCGTCTTTATGTCTATTAGCATTGTTTGTAAATTTTGAATAGCATTTCTACTGATCTCAAGTAAGAATCGAGAGAGAAACTCGCATTGTAGAGTGATGGATGCGTGCAAAAGTACGAACAGGTACAGCCAATGATTTATTAGTCAGTAATGGACATAAAGCTAGATCAAATTTGTACAAAATAAAGATAGATTGAGAGCCAATCCCGAGCCTGAACAGAGATGGCGCACGAGAGCGCGGCGGCCGTCTTCCTCCGCCACTCTCGGGTAACCACATTTGCTTTAAACAATTACCAGTACCAAAATATTATAAATAAACAAAATTGAAACCATAAAATGGAATGATGTACCGGTGTATGAGTCCATTGCGAGATGGTCAGTCGTCGAGCGACTTTAATCTCGTGGAAGCAGCACACGTCTTCCCGGATCGTCTCCGAACGGCGGCGAGCGTAATTATTAGCTCGTTATAAGGAGCGAGTACTTAACAGTCAACATACAATATAAAATACCATTATACGACAAAACATTGTTCAATAAATAAACGGGCCGGGGCGAGGCCCGCGGCCCGCTCGAGTATTTCAAGCGGTACCATGCGAATACGGTACTTTATACTTGACAGTAAATATACTAGTCTTTTCAATGTCCTGTTGAACAAAAATGTCATTATTACACCAATAGATTTCTTCCGAATTCATCCATTAATAGATAATAAATCTAAATTTGCCAGAAAATATGATGTGAAGCTGTGAAGCATGCTAAGTTGATATATTTTTTAATTTAAAGCAGAAAACAACAAATGTTCGGATGTATCAGACCAAACTGTTTATTAACAACACAAGATGGCGGTCAAAGCTGGTCGATGGTCAGTGGAGAATGCGTCCGCTCCAAAAGAAAGAAACATTATCACTTACTTGACCATAACGACATCTGAAAGGTCATTTTTAACTCCTTTTTTCTTGGGATCATATTCGGCTATCATCGGCCGCAATTGGGGTTTCTGGAAAAGAAGAAAACATCTGTTAGCAAGTGGCAAACAATTAATGATTTCAAATGAAGCATCGTGGCGCAGAGCGTCTACGAAAATGTAACGATTGTGGGTTCAGCTCCCACTCGAAGGAGTGAATAATTTTAATTTCCGCGCTCTTGTAATAAGATGAGTTCTGCCACTCAAAATGCTACGTCTCGACAAATTGCGCTCGCTAGGTTCGCTTTGTCTGCCCTGCTATGCGGGATACAGCGTGAAGCTCGAAACGATTCGCGTCGCATATTACGCCCTGCATTGTATAATGTTTCGCGCTGCAGGTTTTCAATCAGTTCAAATCAATAAGCATCGCTATTGGTTGCCTCATCTACAATTTACCTAATATAATAATAGTATAATTAATTGAATATTTAGATTGTCACTAGCGTGTGACTATTAATACGACGGTTGTGGGTTCGATTCTTATTCAGGAAAATTTATTATAATTTATTAGTACATATGTTCATATCCTCGCTGTGGTAACAAGGCAAAAGCGTGAAGTCGAGAAAAAAATATAAACTTTGCACCAAAACCAATACGTAGTACGTTAATTCTACCATCCTAAATAGACATACTAGTGACGTCGTAGCAACGCCGGCCGCCTCACAGGGGCTCGGTCGCCGCGTCCCGACCACGACGACCACGTGATACAAATGTTATTTTTGTGAGCTAAAAATAATCGTACTCCAGCACACGAGTCGCGAATCCCCTCGGTTTTACGTTCAAATTGTATACGCTTCAATAGCAAGAGGAATATTGGAGTTCATCATCATTTTAAAGCGAATTTAGTATATATTTATGAAATATTTTATAGAGAAAAATGTATTCATCAAAATATATATTATAAATGTTTAAAAAAATTGCGTTACGAGATTTTTAATATACATTTTGTTATATTAAAAGAAATGTTAGTAAAAAAATACGTTTGGTAGACTGTAGTTTATTGTGAACTGCTGTATTTTCCTTACAACGTAACATTATATTTATTAAACTAGTAAAAGTCGAAAAAAAAATATAAATACAGAATGTTATATAATATAGACAATATTTTTATCGTTTTTCTTATTCTAATTTGACAGCGTCGTCGCCTCATTTTTAAAAGAAAAGTTTCCAAATTCAATTTGTATATATTATTGATATATTTGAATATATT
This sequence comes from Heliconius ricini, assembly GCA_018231645.1. Classification (NCBI taxonomy): domain Eukaryota; kingdom Metazoa; phylum Arthropoda; class Insecta; order Lepidoptera; family Nymphalidae; genus Heliconius; species Heliconius ricini. The sequence goes on from DVQM01000870.1 coordinate 8,582, forward strand.
GCGTCGTTCATTTTAATTGAAGCAGATCAGGGTTCATAATGGTCAGGGTATTTCCTCGTGTCCATTTTAATCTATACTCATACTAATATTAAAAAGCAAAAGAGTATATTTAGTGGAACGAAAAATATTTTTGTGTTGGAAGGTCCATTCATCGAAGATTTAGGTTGTATTATTAAACTATGTTAATTATTCCGTGAAGCACTTAGAATGAAGGAAAAAGAAACTGTGACTTATTTTTTTTGACCACACTCGCGGGTGTTTCTATAAATCTATAAAACTGTAGAAAAGTTGCAGGAAAATTTGTTGATTTGAAATTGAAAACGTTTAGTAGCTCTGTCCTGTATTTACATTTAAAATACAAAATAATATGTAATTTTAGTATTACAAAATATGTCGCAAAGGGTAGAATTGGTTAAAGTCAAAACTTTTGTTGACTGAATTTCTGTTGAACGTTTAGTATTTAACTACTTTATATACAAATAGCTAGCATTTTCACTTTGGCAATTAGGCAAAGCGCGGCCATAATTTTCGTGAATTAACACGTAATGGCTCTAGAATTCTGCGAAAAATGAAGAACGGAAGTGCCGTAGTGTCCGTTTTTAGATATAGCTCTGAATGGTTAAGATAGCTCTCAAGATAGATATATACGTGCCTTATTGAATCCGAAAAACTTTTCCGGTTCACCCGGTTCCCAGGGACCTTCCGTCTATTCCTGTCAGTATTATGTACAGCCACAAACAAAATTAATATATTTTACTAAAATACAAAGTAATCTCAATAAAACTACAACCCTTTGAATATCAGTAGGTAAATCTTTTAAAACTAGTAAAACGTGACTTTTTATAATATAACCCATATTGTTAGAAGTACCTTTTGTCAAATGCCCCACAATGTGTGCCCCTAGTATTGCGTAAGCCCCTTATGTTAACTAGTACATGCATATTGTTTTCTAACTAATTTGAACTTTAAATTGTAAAGGTTAAAAGCTCTATTGCTTAGTGATCAATGGTCGTCAACGGAGCTGATTGTCGACCGGTTCAAACTGGTTACAGATTGGGAACCATTGGTTGCGACTCCTTCGTATCTATTTTGAGAATAGGCTTTGAATGAGAATCACAAGACAATTAAAGGCAGTTAACGTCGTGTTTTTTTTGCCTTGTTCATTAAATACTTAAACGAACAGATGGGTTTGTCGTCATTGTTTGTAACGTTTTTTTGTTCAATTTCAAAACTTCTTTTTTGCACATAGGAAGGTAAACACAGGGAACGTAGTGTTGGGACACTTCGTTCTCTGCCGAGTTCACACAAGGTTGTGTTTCGTCTTCGCCACAGCGTGGAAATGGAAATTCACGTTGGCCATGCCACATTAGATATATCTCAATGATAGAAAGCTGAAGAACAGAGTAAATTATCACTTGGTCTTTGAGATCTCATAGGAAACTCAATTATTTTTTGTAACTTAAGAAATTCTTAATATTACAAAATAAATGAATCAAATGTAGCTTTATATATCAAAATTACATTTTATTAAAAGCCTAGTACTAAGATGCTCCGTTTCCATTAAGACACATCCATTCCTTACTTTCCACCGAATTCTAAAAGCCTTGCGTGTTGAGCGGCAGAAGCCAACGTCGCGTTTTGGCTCGTTACCAGAGCGAGGAATGAAATTATTAAATATTTAATTTCCTCGAGGGAGAATCGAATTCATAAGCTGTCGCATTTACAGTCGCACGCTCGGGCGCCTGCGCCACGACTGGCCTCTGTTAATTATTATATCTTTAAATAAAGTACGAAAAGTACGAATCACATACACACATATAGTAAATAACAACAGTAAGACACAATCCAATCGAGTGCTAATTTATAATAAATAATGAACTTGAAGCCTTTTAGAGATTTTTTTATTTAAATATTTTTGTATAAACCAGCTTTACTTTTTTCCTGATACTCTAAGAATTTATGTAAAGTCACTCCGTTCCTCACTCTTGGCATAATCCAATTATAAAATATTAAATTTTTAAATTAGAAAAAAAAAACTTAGCTATAAATGGAATCTAGACCTTAACAGACCCACAATCTAGAATTTTGTTTTACGCATCTCTCTCTAAGCACATTGCCATATATGGTATGCACAGAAAGCCTATTATTAATACATTGTTGCCTGATGTCCACTTTCCGCCCGAATCATAGTCCTTGCGGTTTAAATTGCGGAACTCAACGCCGCACTTGGTATCACTAATTAACATGTAAATAACAAATAAATCACGTTTTATATACAACAACTACACTAAACATCTATATCATAAAACGAGGTGTTAATATATTTTTTTATTTAAACACGACATACTGTTTGAATTTGTGATGCGCATTTTGCTAAATCATTAGCCAAGGCCTTTGAGTCTTATTTACGTCTCGTACTACGGTCTACGTCTCGTTATGTGACACGCCTACTTGTACGGAAAACTATATAATAATATTTTTTGTTATTTTTTTTAGCTTCACGCTGTATCTCGCATACAGGAATCATCATTAAACCCACAACCATCGCGTTTATAAGGAGATCCGATCTCCTCAGTAGTTTTATTGTTTAAACCAGTTCCGTTCCCCAGTTTCCGCCGAAATCTATTGGCATCTGTAGGCTGTAGAAATGAAAATATTAAATATTTCATTTCTTCGAGTGGGAATCGAATCCACAACGTGTTTACAGTTACACGCTAGTGCCCGTGCGCCACGACTCCATTATTTATTTAATAATTGTATTTTTTTTTACATTTTTATCGTTTTCTATTTCTTTTATTAATATTTATTTTATTTTACTTCAATACTTATTATTATCATCTCTCTTTAGGATCTTAAGAATCATATTATAAAAGACGATATAACATGTATTTTTGGACAGTTATCATTCTCAATTGCTGAACAAATTTTGATAAAATTTTGCAAATATATAGATTATACTTTTAATAATGACATTGAGCTTCGATAAGTACCATAAAACATTATTTGTAAAAAAATATTTATTTAAATTTCTTTGAAATAATAAATTATATAAGAAAAATAAAGGCAAGGGTTGCTTGCGTCTATCACAAGTTAAAATCAACCTCCTCCTCTAACTATTATTTATTTATATAGTTGTAATAGTTGAAAGTAGCGCGAAGTACTAGGGGATGAGGAGCGAGGAGAGGGTTGATCGATGCACTTGTCACACACACACGCACATACTCGTACGTGCATGTTGTATAAACAATGAGCAAGTGTGTTGCAACGCAAATGAAATTGGAACTTGCAACCCCATGTTCTGTCCCTTTCGAACGCATGGAATATTTAATTGTTGAAGCAAGACGGACAATCGTTCGATTACACCCCCCCTCGGTGACGCATCGCGAGAACTCTTTGTTAGTTATATAGTCCTGGTACTTTAGTTTCTGTTTTTGCAAAATTGCTACCGAAATGATTTTCGAAAAGCAAGGCCCCTTCTATGTAGAAGAGGGGTAGAAGGAGTTTTTGGTTGGCTCCTGAGGAAATGACGAGACAACGAGAAAATTTTTCGGATCCGGTACCAGGGTGGCATCTCGCTAGTGGAGGTCAGCTACATAGATGCAAAGTGTTGTATGCACGTGTGCGGCCCCACCAACACTAGTGAACGTATAAATGAATGTTACTTGTTGCTTTGCTGTGCATGTGTGCATTTAATGGATAGTTGGTAAAAGCTTATTTCGTTTGGAAACTTTGTTAAAAGCTCGGACATAATTGTATTAATATGGAAACTGTTGATGTTTCACGTATGTTTTCACGGGAATACGGGAAATGGGAAAATAATGATATATTGGAGATATTGCGTAACTAAACGTCGCAGAATATCTATCTAACTAGTAAAACACAAATGTTTTGAATGTAACATTCTTAAAATAATGTGTGCCTATACTAGTAGACATTATAAAGAGATATTCGTTTGGTTGAATGCGCTAATCTCAAGAACTGGTTTGAGTGGAAAAGATCTAGATATTCCGTTCCGTTCCGGAATTTTGATATTCCGTTTATTGAGCCTTGTATCACATTAATCGTTTCAATGTAACCTGACGTCAAAGTGATTTCGGAAATGTCTTATACATTTTAGTGTTTTCTGTTAAATGAGATAGCAGAAAAAGAATATATATCGGATTCTCAAGGCATTGTGGCGAAAAATATAAGTGGGAATCGAACCCGCAACCGTCGCGTTTACAGTCACACTTTTATGCTACCGGCCAACAAAGCGCTCTCGAGAAGCAAATATAAAATTTACTATATCATATTTAAACTCGCGCAATGTGTAATGGAACCGTACACTCACTTTAATAATAACCAGATTTCTCTTATGTAATAAAAGTGTATATTGACGACCAGACCGGGAAAATATCGTTATATGTATATAAATAATATGTAATAGTCTGTGAATCATATAATTCTCAATTAGAAACCTATTAATATTGGGTAATGTCAGACTGTAATTAACTTTGTGACTGCGGGTTCGATCAGAAAATTAATTGAAATCTCTGTTTTCATACTAAGTTCCGCTTATCCTGGAAATTATCTATGAATTCTTATTTGTATAGAGATAATTTAAAAAAAAATGACCAAGTGCGAGTTGGATTTGCTCGCGACGTTTTCCATACTATTTATTTAATATAACACCGGCATAAAAAAAACCACGTTTATTGTGTTGGAACCACTTCGAATATTTATTTTATTCTATTTTTAGTACCTATTGTAACCCTAGTTTCACACTATAGCCAGCGTATAACAGGGGGTAGGACTAGGGGCATAATGCTAAGACACTCCACTTTCCGAATAATTTTCGAAACATTGCGTGTTCAGAAGCCGAACTCAACGCCGAGTTTTATCCTTCCCCCGTCGTGTTTATCAAGGCGCTGTGAGGCTGCGCCATGATTCCTTATTTTTCTTATGTACAAGTAAATCCTGTAATCCTACATAGTGTTACTAAGATATCGTATTAAAAGCAATTTGTTGGTGTCACAGGACGATATGAGGTGCTGAGTACGCTCGAACTACACTTATCCTTGTCGATTTGGAGGTGAGTTCAAAACTTAAACTTAATAGAGCTTTATAGAGCTTACACCTATGTCAACGAAATAAATTTATTTTATTATGAGGAAATAAAACTTTTATTTAAATGTATATTTCATTTATTCGCTCTGGTGTCGAGGCAAAGCGCAGCGTTGAGTACCGCCAATCAACACGCAATGCCTCCAGAATTCGGCGGAAAATGGGGAATGGAGTGTCATAACCCTAGGTTCCCTATGCCTACCCAGCTGTGTACTGGATTCAGTGTCAAGCTGATTCATTTTATGTTGATGTGTTTGTTTGTAATAGAATTTTTAATAAAAATAAAACTTATATATCGCATGGTATCAAAATAGAGTTCTCAATAATCGTACATAAAGCGTACAAAGCGTCTCAAAATTATTGATGATGAATTAAATAATATAACTCTGAATTTATATTACTGACTAATATATATATATATATATAT
>DVQM01000871.1:0-14100 GCA_018231645.1 Heliconius ricini
TATTAAATCACTCTAAAGACATAGACCACACGCCTTGCAAATGAATTGTTATCTCTTAATCAATCGTTAAACAGTCATGGTGATGTAATTCCTTTCTTAAACAAATAGGAAAGCAATCAACGAAAACCTATTGCATTAACATATTTAAATATTATTCGGCTCACGTACACGTACGTTTAAGGATCATACTGGTTAAAACTCGAAGTGGGGCACTAACTAGTGCGGAGTTAAGCCGCGTACACACTCGCTGCGGTCGCCTGTTGCGTAAGATGACATCCGAGCTGCAGATTAGCATAACGCTAGTGAGGTGCATCATGCTCATTGAGTGCTTATCGACGTTAATAATTATCGTCATGTGTTAATTATATATTGTTTGAACAGTTGAACGGGTTTGCACGAAATTAACATGTACTTGGAATATAAATTAACGAGTATAATATTTTGCATAATAACTTTTATAATATTGAAAAACGCAAAAGAGGTTATCTTTTTATTTTTTATAATATTTCTAAACAGATTTAGACATCTAAATTCCTTTACATTTTACTATTTATCTCGATTTCTTCATTGATCTGTTTTAAAATAACTACGATACAACAATATTTTGGTGTATGTTCGCAAGTTTTCAAAAAGTGAGGAAGAGCTCTCGTTATTTCTTATTTCAATATTTTATCGATATTATACTATTCTAAAAATGTAGGTACATGTCTAGCTGTAATATTCGAGGTCGTAACGTGACATGATGGAGCGCATGATTCACAGACGCGTCTACGTTTATATGTAGTTAGACTTTATTATACCTACACGACTTTAACTGCACGCGATTAAAGCTTTGTTAGTAAAATTATACGAAATTATATTCTGTCACAGATAAATATCTTATGTCTATTTCAAGTCAACTAAGTTAATAAGCGGCATCGGCTTTATTTCTAAAATATCAAACCATATACATACATTGTCAAAAATAACGGGTAATTTTATTAGATAAAAGCTATTATCAAGCAAGCTTCTTTTCTTACTTTATTTTTGCTGGTTAAGTATAAGTTACGACGTAACCCGACTTCCAGTTGTATAGACTGCCTTATGGTTGCCATATTTTGTATTAAAATTATTTTATATACAAGGCACTTAAAGAATTATTTATTTTTTGCTGGATAAAAATTATACGTACGATATATATTTGTATTTTGTAGTGTATTTGAGCAATGACTCAACTATACTAAGTTTTGGCTTGGTGGCTTTCGTAAAAAATAAAATAAAAAAAACCAGTAGGTACAAAACTACTGGTTTTTTTTTACAATTTAGGGACCAAGATCAATACAAATTGTGCTGTCAATTAATATAATACATAATGATATATAATCCAGAATTCCAATTCGCTAACTTTTTAAGCATATAACTGATAATGGCATCATATAGTTTTAAGCTGTAATAATTATTAATTCAAAGGTTTTTGTCAAATCATATATAAAAAGTTAATTTGTATTTATAGACTACTGTTTTCAGATTAGATATTTAATAGATTTTGGTACATTTTCATCACCACTAACGCCGACGACACAGGAAGTCGTAAATATTCGTTATGCGCTAAATAACTATAGAGTGTTCGCGCTGCCTACATCACGTTAACGATATCTTAGAACTGAAGACTACTGTTATGACTTAAAATCGTATCGATGAGGGCGACGAAACGAAAATAAAAATAGAAATTACAAATAATATTTGGGGAATCGAACTAGAAAATTATATTTATTTTCTGTGTATATGTAATATGTTTATTTTTATAGTTCAGTGTACGTTGACAATATTTTTATGGTATTATCTTATTTATTCGGAAAGGAAATCTATAATTCTCCGCCTAAAATGTATAAATAAATATCTTTATCTTCTACAGTATACGGCTATAATGAAAGCGCTTTAATTAAATTATAAATTGGGCCTTGTTTTGTGTGACGGAAATTTCTGGAGTGTGACGGCGTCTATTTATTCGTGGTCCCGCATCCCGATGACAGAATTATGTCGATGATGATTATATGCCCGCGCAATTTTTATCCGTCGCCATTTATTTTAGTTTTTAGTTGATGTTACGTCGGACAGCCTCGTATCAGACGAATCTATGTTATTAAATAGAAAGATCTTATATTAAATTCAAAGTAATCAGTATTCATTTTGAAATATTTGCTACTAAAGTATTTTTTATGATTTTATCTAATTCTATTATTAAGGCAATCGTCTTATAATTTGAAATATATGTACACACATACAATACAAACAAAAAGCTCATAAAACATTTATATTAGAGGAAAATCTTCACCACACCCCTCTTTGCCATAAATTGTAATTTCCATTCGACAGTGTACCCGAGATATCCACTAAATCGATTTTGGACCGCGCGCTCATTATTTTAACCTATTTGAATTCGATTACAAAGTAGATCAAATTTACCTTAGCTATACTTATTGGAGCAATTTTATTAAATTGTCCCATTTGCTAATATAATATAATCGGCAATATACAAATTACAACGTAAATCGATAAGAACGTAATATGATTAAGTTAACATAGGCCACTCTATCAGCTATTTATAGATTTTCAAATTATTTTTGTCTTTAAACAGACTATTGTGACCATTCGATTCTTCTTTACGATTCAAATACCGAACTGTCAGATACCGATGCGCCAAAGATAAATTGTCATCTTTAGAATGACAAACAATGAGTTAATGGTGTTGAAAATTTAATTGATTGGCTCTCAATATAAAATTTATAGGGTTGCGTAAATTTGCTTTATATTTAATTTATAAATATATTTTCTTGCTTCACATTATTTGATCATTTTTCTTTCTAGCAATGTAGATAGAAATATCCTTAGAAAGTATATCACTCTGTTCTAAGGCTTTTACTATGCTTATTTGGTTATTATAAAAAATAGTGCTTATAACTATTTAAATGATAATGTTGAAGTTTTTAAAAGGCAATTGTTAATAATCGAATTGTAAAATCTAAGCCCCATTGAAAGTATTAACTACTCTAGAAAATATGCTACATCTTCTAGTCATAATTAATTGTGAATATAATTTATATTTCTTTAATAAATATGTTATATTCTACTATATTCTGAAGCTAACTATTAAAAATATGTAGAAATCAAAGCTGGTGCAATGAACTCTTGGCACGCGTTGCTCGCATTTGCGCGACTTGCTAATACGCTCTCATGTAATTGAAGCGCTTGTGTTGTATGTAGAGTTATGTTATATCTTGCGTACTATACTTAAAATAAAATAGTACACTATTATATAGGTATATGCTTAAAATTTATCCATACAGAAAGTTGAAACAATGGTTTTTTTCATATTTTCTTTCATATTATTTGGCCACGGATCTCCTGCTTGCTTCTACTCGCACCGGCATTCTTCGACAAACCCTAAATATAATCTTATTTTTTTTAAACGTCTACTTTACATATAATGTATGAGTAAAATTATATTACATTCCATTAAACTAACATATATTAAAGTTTTAATCACGTAAATCATTTAATGATACTCCACTTATTATAAGCAATTTTTTGTATAACAAAGCCAAATATCTGTTTTATATAAGAACACACAAACTTCTGTAAATTACGTACGTTACGTGTAAAGCCTTAGGTATTAGCTATAATATAAAAAATCAATGTAATCACCTTATATAACTATGCGCTATCAAGTTGTGCAATTGGTATACGATCGATTTTCCCAATAAATTTAATATAAAATATATTTTGATCCAAAACGGAAATTTTGCCAATTATAGGAATAATACGAACGGAAAACATTAAAAACATAAATGTAGAGCAGTATTAATAACAAAGATTATGTTTCTAATATACATAGATACGACGATTCAAGTTCTCCTACTTTACTGCTTATCCGCAATTAAAATACAAAAGTATCGTTTAATGAAAATTTGTTTGCTTCTATTCATATAATCTCACACAAAAATTGAAACTTACATTTTGATTTTACACCAATTTATCTACTAAGCCAAGCCGAATTTATATTGTTTCAATTCTGCAAAACTAAAAACTAAAAAACGGAAATGTTTGGTTGCATTTCGTTATCCAACCTTCGACGTTCGTTTGTCACGGCCACTATCACATATCGGGAGCTACAGCGGCGTGCGTCGACACCCGACATGCAGTTGACGTGCGATTCCGCGCGCGCCGCATTTTTGTGCATTGCGTCCTGATTTATGCGCGTATCATAGCGCCGTTTGTGTGCTACGGTTATGGTTAAACTGTCGAGGGGTTGACTTTGCGCTTTCGTTTATTTAAACTATGTTTTTGCATTTTCTTTATGGAATTGAGTGTTTGATTTTTCAGCTTCACGCTGTATCCCGTATATAGCAGGGTACGCAGAGGCAGCTTAGGATTATGATGCTCCTCTTTCTGCTGAATTCTGGAAGCATTGCGTGTTGATTTTTGAAACTCAACGCCTCGCCTTGTCCCGACACCAGAACGAAGAAATTTCTTTGAGTGGAAATCGATGCCACAACTCACACTCTAGTGCCCCTGCGTCACAACTAGCTTTATAGAATTAAGTGTTGGGATAAAATATATAGAGTTCTATGTTGTAGTTACCAATATTTAGGTATTGACGCACAATATGAACACACTACACTACATACATCATAAGAATTCAACAATAATCCAAGGAGTGTTTATTTATTCCGCAAAACAAGTAGAAATTTGTTCAGTAAAGTAAATTCGAAGTTATTGTTTGTGTTAGTGTCACGATAAACTGATGGACGCAAACTAAGCTAAAATGTAACAATTACGCTTTGTGAGATTTGCTTAATGATAATTTTATATGCATATTTGTCTGAGCTATTATGACAATGAACTTTCGTAGTTAACGCTGCCTGTGTACTTATTTATATGTATGTATTGGAGTGCATAAAAAATCGGTTATATTTTGACATGCTTCTTTTTTAGTATAATTTTCAATTAAATAAATATATACATATAATAAAGAGACACTTGCCTATGTCTACATGATAATTTAGTAAGAAATGTGTACATATTTAATTAAAACATTTGATTCCGCTAAACATTTAGGTGAACGCTGCAATTCCGTCATTCACGTCGTACACATAATGACGCGAGTCAGACGACAATACTTCAATAGGCAACCGAGTGAACGAGGACAACAACCCAAGGCTGATTAATATATCATTCGCTACCCCGGTCCCTTTTAACCCGTTTTTGCGTATCACCGTTGGAGTAAAAAGGGCTCGATTTCAATAGGCAAGCGTTGGGGCACATTTATCATGGGGGTAATGAATTATTGGAAAAAAATCCAATAAGCCTACAGGATATCACCTATCCGTCTATCCGTCTACGTCGATGGCAGGGCACGTAGAAAGTGACTAGTACAAAATAAACAGTGCTGACCAAATGAAATATAAAATCGACATTTGATGTATATATATATATATATATATATATATATATGTATGTATTACGTATTAAAATCGTTTTCTGAACGACTAATAGAAATAGATTGACTCTAATGGAAATTACTAGCTTCCAATTTAACGTGAGGCAAAAATATTTACTTTTTCAATAATAATACAACAAAACTGTTTTATTGCTTTTAAAATATTTGTGCGTGTTTTATTGAAAACTGTACAGTTGCTCTGATACTAGAGTACATAAAATGGACGTAAATTAAGTTTCTATAAATATTTACGCTGTTTGCTATCCACGCCCGTCGCTGGCTGTCGGCGCACGATTTTTTACCTGCACACATTTACCTCTATTTTTTAATATGAAACGAAATATATTTTTTACAATTATTAGTAGATTAGGCCAAGCGTCTACTAGCGTGTTTTGTGTTTTTGTCTTGTTTAAAAGTCTACTCAAATATGGCGCTCCAACGGAGTCTTACATTTCTAACAAATAACAAGTATTGAAGTTGTTATTCATTCTTGTACCATAACGCAAGATAATACATTAGTGGAGGCCGCTACGTCAAACATGATTCTCTAAGTAAAATTACTTTTTCGAAGTCCCGAAGCTTAACAAGGAAAACATGAAACTTTTGACCTTTTCCTTAGATTATTAAGCCGACTTTATACTTGAGAGTTGTTAAGTGATGCTCAAAACATTACGAAATTTTCGTAATTAAATTTGTTGTATTAAAAATTATCAGACATTATACCTTCTTAATTAAATAATACAAATATGTTATGCGTAAACATTGAGAAAGTTTTTCCAACAAAATTATATAATATAGGTAAATATTTAACAAATTTAATAATAAATAATGTGATAATATAGTATATTAATACTGGATATTTGTCTAGTTTCTGTTGGACAGCTACTTCAATATTCATAGGATAAATCTATAAATATTTAATATCAATGTAATTTATTCGTTGTTACTAGGATTTGCTTTAGCCGTACCTTTACAAAGTGAAACCGAAGAACTTCTCCATGTTGTGATAATGTAGAATATAATTTTCTAACCTATGTATATTAGGTATATAAGTAATTACTAAAACTATTTTGTATGTTTTTATACTTCCCCCTTATTGTTTAAACACAAATATTTACCTATAAGCGTCTGGAGTCTGTCATCGTCAGTGAATATAACATAGCACGACGCACTGCAGTACAGCTAAGTCTTACTTACTATAAGATAATTAACAATATACCACATGCACACCCCGAAACAAAGAGTACGCGAGCAGAGTTAAGTAAAGCGACCCCTCTAGTGAACACGTGTGAGCAGGAAACACTAAGCACATCACTACACACAGACCTCTAGTCGTATACATCACTTGACTTATGTTTCACTTTAGTGATCGTAGAATGTCTACGCTGTAGTAAAGTTACTTATTTTTTTTTATTTGTTTGTAGATTCACGTTGTATCCCGCATATAGCAGTAGACAGAGGAATGAAACCTGATATTAATAAGACACTTCCGTTTTCCATTTTTCGTAGAATTCTGAGGGCATTATGTGTTGAATAGTGGAACTTAACTCCGTGCTTTTCAGCGTCACCAACACGAAAAATATTTTTTTTGGCAATATTTTCAAATGAAATTCGAACTTACAACGTGAAGCTACTGGCTTCTATTACTTTTTCAGCAGTTAAAGTGTGAAAATAGTATATATATTTGTATATAAATAATTCAAGAGTCTATATGTTTATGTCGTTCATTTTCTAGTTTGCGTATTCAAAACTATTAATTACCTTTTTGTGCTTATTATTAAATATCAATTAAAATCATAATAACTACAAAGGCAAATGTGATTCTTGGCTCAGAACAGGTGTCAAATAAAACAGAAAATTTTATCATCGTGTACCAATACCACTGACCGTACATCGAAATATTCTTTCTACGGAGATATATGATGTGTGCTTATAGTGTGATGTCATCTCATCTGCCCTCACGACAAAGCGTCGAGCAGGTCAAAGGGTGAGGGGCGGGCACATTGTTAGTACGCGACCCAGGCTCAAGTGCTTTTCATGACGAGTCTCGCTACCTCCACGTCACTAAAGATTTTTTTCTCAACAGGTGAAGGAAGTTTTTAAGAGCTGCGTTAGACTCAAAGGAACACATCTTATATATAATTCTTTACGCCAAATTTTCTTAGACGAGATAAGAAAAGAATCAGCGAAACGTAGGAAATAATTTGTAATAACACTATAGATATTCGTATAAATATTTGAAGTATTTACCAATGAAGATGAATTCTAAAAAATATCAAAGATACGGACTTGGTAGGATAAGCGTGTTACGTTTACTGATGACGCTATTTTTCTCGTTATTAAAGGAAGGCACCCTTCCTTCCTGTTCCGAGCGAAAGTTGAGAGGAAACACACCATAAAACACTCTTCCATAAGAATCAATAAAGGGTTCAACCCGCCTCTATAGAAACTTGAATAATCTATATACTCTTCTATTTACAACTTATTTTTACCAAACCCCTTTTTAATAGTTATATAGAAAGCAATATTTCGTAACAGTATTTTAAAGTTCATAAAACAGTTTTATAATAATATTGTTGTCTATAAATCATATGAAACAAAGACAAAATACCTCCAGGTCCTCACTTCGCAATATCGCGGAGATGAAAACAGCTTAATAACATTTGAAATATTTCCCTAAATTCGTTTAGCTGCTGTTAATTATATCAACTGAGCATAACTCATCCACCGACGCCTCATCAAAGTGTCTGTGTCTGTATCCCTTCTCAAGGCAAGTTTCAATTGGAACTTAGTCTTAAACTGAAGCAAAGTAGTGTCCTTGCAATGCGATGGCTCAAATTCTGAAAGCGACTGCCAAAGACGGATCTTGACTCGCTGAAATTAATCCATCTTCGCTCTCAATAGGAACGAAAATGTATTAACGTCGTTCTCGAAACGGTATATTTCCTCGCTAAGATACAGCTACAATTTAGTATCGTCACTTACTTAAATGGATATAAAATGTTATTTCCAATTTTAAACACTATTGTTGTGTGCTTGTTCCGTTTAGGTTTTTTAATTAGTTTTTATTAAAAACATGACAAGATGAAAAAATCTAATATTAATTAGATTTTTTGAATCAAAAAAAAAAAATTAAACGTATCTTGAGAATTTCTTTTTAATGAATTTCTAAGCCTTTTTCATCTCGAGTGTTAATAAAATTAAACTGGATCTAGAAAATTGTCAAGTTACTATCAAATAGCACAAAACATATCATTGTTATTATTATAGGAAATAATTGTACAATAATATAAATACAATAACAAACTGACATTTGATTAAAAGCATCTTATTGTATTTATGATATATGTATGTATGGGTGAAAGGCACTCGTCGTGCAATTTTACAAAAAGCTTTTAAGTACATATCATGTTCTTCAAGCCGAAGTCTCTCAGAGCAAACTCAATAATTTTTTCTGCATTTTTTTAACAACATTTAGTTGTCCTATCCGGGGCTATAAATTATATGAGAATTTAGCTGTCTAATTTTATTCAGTATTTTCTCTTTTAGCTAATAGCATTAAACTTGTAAGTTTTCCTTGAATAATGCGGAAATATTTTCAGAGGAACAAACAAGGAAAATTATTGTAAACAATTTGGCGTGTATGAAAATCTGTTTTTACATAATATTAAAGATTAATATTATATTAAAATAATGAAAGGAAAGTTCTTAAATAACATTTTTTGTTAAGAATGCTTGCCGTGAATACGCGATATTGCTATATTTTTTTCCACAGGCGTCGTATACTTGTTTAACTATTTTAGTTAAAGATAAAAAATATCTAGCACAAAACAGTTTGCAATTTGTATGAATGAGTATAAAATGCTTTTAGAGTAACATGTGTTTACACTTAGGTCGTTAATTCAAACTTTGTGTAGCAACAAACTTTGTTTTATGGCGTAGTAAAGTAAATATTTATAGAGTTAGCTGTAAAGGAAACAGTGACATTAAGTATTTCAGTAATTTTCCGCATTTCTCAGCATGTAATCAACCAGTGCTGGGAACGGGTGCCTTCCCTAATTTTGGTGACGTCCTATTAACCAGGCAGGAGTTATTGCTCACTCCCAGGAGATAAGCCCGGTAACCATGGCAACGAAACTATGTGTGTGTAAACACTTTGTTGGTTTTCGCATTTCGCATTGCTGAAGTTGTAGTGTTCGATCATTGGAACTTTCTTGTAAATTCTTTTGCTGCCAACTTCTTCGGTGTAGTATGGACAGGAATTTTAGTATTGAAAGCTATATATTATATTTTTATACAAGCCTAAAGATATTATTAGATTTTGCTTTGTCTTGTGGACGTAAGTAACGTAAGACGCTCCACGTTTATGATAATATGTTGTCCTGGAAAACGTTTGTGTTTAGGTGTAAAAAAATATTGTGTAAATGTTAATGAACGTATTAGTTATTTTTAATATTTTTGCTACTTCGATTGTCAAAGAGCTTGTATTATCTTAATACCTATTATATAGACTTAATAATTATATAATATTTGAGGCTTAGGGGCTAACTTTATGAGTAACATTGAACAGTGATTTTTATTTTCCTATTATAATATAACTATTTATAGTATCAAGACCAGCTGAGACAATGAGATCGAGTGGGTGCTCTTGGGAATAAGGGTGTATCGTAAATGTTGAGTCGAGCCGTTTGTCTCCGACGTGTTCGGCTTATATTCGCCACGGATTTGGTGTCTGTTATTATCTTAGTTGTGCTTGTTTGTTTGGTCTTTTCAGATATTTTAAAACATATCTTGTTATTAGTAAAGTTGAATTTGAAAAAGTGCAGATATAATTAAAAATATATCATATTTTCTCTATAAATTTACAATTATTTTTTAAGTATATTATTTGACCGTAAAGTAATTGTAATTAAAGCGGTTTAAAAATATGTACGAAAGTTAATTAAAAACGACAACATTATAATAAATAACTTTGGTCGTATGCGGTGTGGCAACGAGATATTTACTGCTTCAGTAACTTTCGCTATTAGTACGTGCTTAATGAAGTATCGAAATCTATCAAGATGCTTGATAGGTTTTAGTAGACGTATTGGAACCAGGCTGAAGTATATAATCTTGTAAAACATCTATCTATCTATGTTTATATTTACTTTTGTATTCGGTGTTTGTCTCTATATTAGGTACATATGTTATATTGATAAACGAAAATGTACTCTTGCTTAGCAATGGCAAATTAAAATGTAACGACAACATTTGCCATTACATTTCTTTCTAGTTATCTTAACGCTGTGTGTCACATTTAGCAGAGTAATCAAAGGAAACCTACTGTAAAAACACGCCCATGCTCACTTTTCGTCTAATTTTCAAGACATTATATATAGAGCGACAAAATCCAGCGTTGCGTTTTGTCTTTTTACCAGTTTTTTACCGAATGGGAGTCGAAACCATAGCCGTGACGTGTATAACCGTTCCATTCTTACATTCTTTATCATCCTAATAAATGCGAAATACCTAATATAAATATAAATGCGAATGCGAAATACCTAATTATATCTAAAACGTGACTTATTAAATTTGATCTACATATTTTTATAAATTGTCATGTATACATGTGACTTGATATTGAGTATTGATTAAAACAGTTCAAAATTTAACCGCATAAGTAGTAGTACCTTGAATATTTAAAATGATAACAAGACTGAAAAAACAACGGACAAATATCGGTACCATTTTTACTAAGCAATAAAAGCGGAGCTTGCATACCGCGATTGCCAATTTAGAAGAGAATTTTGCAAAATATTCTCGCCTCCATTAAGACAACAACCCCAAGTAAACACAACGAGCGTGTGGTCACTCCGATAAGTGTTGCCAGGACGACCATATTTTCTAATTAGGAAGTCGAGAGAAATGTACAAAATAAATACTGTAGCTCCGAGAATCAATATGTATGGGGGTGGCTTTCTGAATAATTGCGCAACCTTTCGATATTCAATTACTATTTCCATCACAAATAGAACACCTAACAGTGGAATTAAGATGCAACGATCTACCGTACACGCCACGGTAGGCATTTCAATTACGAACAATACGAAAGAGCACAACGTGACGGAAATTGCAACGTTTCCAATAAAATTCCATGAAATCGTTTATGAAGTAAGCGTCATTACATCCGGGGTATGGGGAGCCCGTTTTTGAATATTGTTGGCGAGGTGCGACGCGTCGATGAGAGCCTTCGTGCGACTCAAAGGTGCCGGCTCGTCGGTACCCTAGTCTAGAGGAGTATGCCTCTGAACTGAACTTTTGCTGACTGAAACTCACTAATAATGAGGCCTTCATTATGTATATTACAAGTTCATAAAATATTTTTCAAATTGATATTTGACATTTTATTTATATAGTTAAATATTAGCGGCCCCCGCGAAGCTTCACTCGTTTGAACTATATAAATGTTTACTTAATATTATTTTAGGAAAATTGGTTGATTATTATATTAGTACGGTTATCTATACAGCTATACACTTTATAAATCTTAATTTATCTTTTGGAATTTTATTTCATTTTATTATTCGCAGAAAATATTGTATTCAATAGATAAAGTTTGGATATTTCATATCTGTTTGCATAGGCAGGCGGTAGGTACGCGTTCACGACAAACGTAGATCTCGTGGGAATTTTATTCTCCTCACAACCACCTCTAACTATATGCACTTGAAAAAACAAGGTTACTTTGAAATCACAGACAGACACTTCAATTTTAATCATATTTATATGTGTAGGTAATATATAACATTTTTTATATCAATCTCAGCTGCGATTCATCTAACCAGAGTGAGGAAATTAAACTTATATATTTCTCCATGTGAATATCGAACCTGCGATCACCGTGTTTTTAATCAGACGCCGTCGTTAGAAATGGGTATAGATCTAAAGCTCATTAAATACCTACTTACTATACACAAAATTGGTATCATCGATGATTACAACCATAACTTATTATATTACGATCAGCCGTTATTAATAAAATGGACGGTGCACTGCCTCTGTTCGCTGGCTTACAGCCATTGAATAACAGGCTTTATTTTTTTTACTGAAAGTTTGTAATATCTTGACCAACTTGCTGCAGTATATGTTATGATAGGTATATTAAACCATATGTACATTTAAAAAAATAATCAATCAACGATGTTTACGAAATGTTAAATTAAAAATATTACAATATTTTAATGAAAATATTTCTACATGAAAATCTACTTGTATGAGAGATAGTTATTATATATTGTTTATTTATACTAAATATACAACTACCCAACACTCCTTTTTAAATGAATTAAAATAGTACAAAAAATGAAAGCGCAATGTTGTGTCGAACGCAAAAAATATTGATGAAAGAGAGAAATCATAAGGAATTTTTATTGTAATAATATAAGGTAATTTCTTATCTTTATAATGTATTATAATATATCTGAAGACAATATTGCTATTTATATATTTCTATATTTATCTAAACTAATTACGATCAGGCGGGCCATCTCTATCAGTCTATATTAACATTATAATATGGGACAGTGATCCAGCAATAGGTCAATCTATTTTAATCCATCGCCTGAAGAGCTCAAATTGTGTTAGGGGAATTACAACACCCATGTCACTAACATAATAAATAATCTGGAAGAATCCTTCTGGTCATCCCGCGTCAATGCGGCCTTCCGGGAACATTAACAAAATGTCCGCGTTCAACTTGACTCGCCAAATATTTTCTCATACGTCTACGCAGGAAACGCGAACGAGTGAAATATGGACGCCCCTGTATTGCCATTCCGTAATATGATTGGTGATTTACGGTCCGCTTTTGTTGCGCAAAACGATCTGTGTCACAGGTGACGTATGAATGCGTTATTTCTGAACAAACCTTAAATCTAAATATTATGTTATCTCGACAGCAACGACACAAAGGCTTATTAAATCTGTCTCAAACATTACAAGGCAATAATGCTATGACAATTAATAGAAATACTATAATTTAAATATTTGCATTTAAAAAAAATATGATTAAAAATGCAAATTATGTAAATAAATAACTGTATTCTTAAGCAAAAGTGCCGGGCAAAGTTTATTTAAAATTATTCATATAATACAAGGCGTTTTAACAGTAGTATAACGAGAAAGCAACCGCAAGGAATAGTTACTCTGGTAATCACATTTGTTGTGGAATTCGCAGAGATGAGGCGGGGGGTGAGGGGTAGGGGGATGGTAGAGGGATGGAATCAATCCACTCTCGAGCCCGTTGTCACATGTCCAATCAACTGACACACTGTTCACTGGGGATCATGATATTGGAAATACGAAACTATTGAGTGTTTCGTATCTTTTTCACAACATTTTTGATTATGTTGTTGGATACTTACATCATTTTTGTACACTAGACACTTAAATTAAATATTTATTTTCTCTAGTACTATATTTGGTAACTACTTTGGTTAGAGTCTACTAATAGTTTTTACATTTTGAATGTGATACAAGGCTTAATAAAAAATAAATGAGCTTCACGCTGTATTCCGCACACAGCTAAAACAGTATTTAGTTATGATATAAAAATGTATATTCATTATTCCTTTTTTTGT
>DVQM01000872.1:0-14096 GCA_018231645.1 Heliconius ricini
TAGGTTCCCTCTGCCTACCCTGCTGTGTGCGGGATATAGCGTGAAGCTAATTTTAATTATGTAGTAGATTAAATACCCTTGCTGCAGCTCTTACTGCAAGGCCTCCTGTGCTTTCTTCTCTCCTAAGTGGTGGCCGTGACGATGGCTGAACAATAGGTTTTGTGGCCAAACCTGTATCCACTTTAGACTGCACATGATTGTAATTACTGTAATATTATAATTATTAATCACAGAATAATGCCAAAAATAATGAAATTTTCTAAGGTCTTTTCTTAAGGTAAATCTATCAATATTATAGATATTTTGTTTTCAAACAAATATCTCATCATAATGTCTTAAAACAATCTATCTATCAAAACGTCGTAATCGTAATATGAAATTTCTTAAGAATCAACTTCATAAGTTCAAGTAAAATTACGTAAAATATAAATATGTTGTGGGTAGAAATTGGCAAAAAAAATATTACCTGCGCACAATTCCGCGATTAGTGCCAACTTTCTTCTCAAATTCAGCAGCAGCAACGGCTACTTTACCCGTGTTTAATTCGCGCTGAGGCTGTACGTTAGAATTTAACTCTCCTAGAGCACCACGGACTGATAGTCCTTGTCGCTTGGTAGGAATTATAACGTTAATTTTCTTAGCACCGTATATATTTTCTTGATCTTGATGCTGCAACTAATATTGATTGAAATAATAATTATTGTCGACCAAAATATAAAAGTAGTAGATCGAACAAAATACAAATCAAAATCGTAACATACCGTTCTTGTAATATGTCTCCTTTCATGAATCTCCATTTTTAAGTAGCTTTAACGAGGCTCAAGCAGCCACAATAAACAAAGAGACTAAGATTAGCCTCCGCTAAACCGATAGCTTGTAAAACTTCCAAACAATGTTGATCAACGTTATCCTCTGCAAAATATGAACTTGATGCAAGCTTGATCGACTCCAAAATAACGGCTAAAATTTAATCCACCAAAACGTAGAGGGGTAAAACTTGCAATTGGTTGCTGAACAAAAACCGGAAATGACATAATAGTCTTTTCATACTCTTAATGTTTTTCTTTTGCCCCTGCATAATGTAAATATTCAAATAATCAAAATTAATTAATTTATAAGATAATTAAATATGTTTTTTTGTTAAAATTTGAGCATTTTAAGCATTCTAAATAATTTTTAATTATTCGTTGTTGAAAACCTCACAGTTGATACTTCCTGTTTATCAGCTGTAAGATGACCAGACAATGTAGATAACGTAGAAAATTTAATTTTTGTCATAAACCATTCAAAACACCAATATTTATGTTAATGTTATATAGCAAATATATATTTTTAATCTTGTAATCAACTTACATAACTGAAATATTTTATTAATTATTTCAAATTAATTTGTATGTCGTAACATAGACTAAAATACTTTTTACGAATTTGATTGGTTTGACAACGATTGATTTGATTTTGCTATCTGTAATAATTGGGTTGCGCGAAATTGTACGCGTTTAATTTAGCGTTCGTGTTTTAAACAATTTATTAAATATTGAAGTGACAATAAATACGTAATATAAATATATAGATATTTTTAATAAATAAATTATTAATCATTCTGTGCTACAGGATTTTCTAACCACGTACTTCCTTAAATGTAAGAATTATATTATAATACATAATGTTAACCTGTTTTCGGCATATCTAACAAGTATATTTTTTAGATTTAACTACAATGGTACAAAAAGGTCCTCGCCCGCTGGTTTTGTGCGGCCCTTCAGGATCAGGCAAAAGTACATTATTGAAACGTTTACTAAAGGAATTTCCTGACAAATTTGGGTTTAGTATATCGCATACAACGAGAAGCCCGCGACCTGGTGAAAAAGATGGTGTTCATTACCATTTTACTTCGAAAGACAATATGAAAGCTGCTATTGAGAAGGGTGAATTCATAGAAAGTGCGACATTCAGTGGAAATATGTATGGGACTAGGTATGGAATCTTGTTGTTTTAGTTTATTGACCATGTGCTCAATGTGTAAAATTTTGGCAGTGCGCCAATTTATTATTGTGCTTTTTTAGTACGATGAGTGTTTATAGTTAGTTTGTTTACGCTAAATGCATACTCACTCCTTTTTCTTGTTTGACATATTTACATTTTAGGTATTGTTAAGTATATCTTTTTTAAGTTGAAATTATCATTAAGTAAAATATTTTTTGTACTTATGTTACTTTTATACAAATAATATTTACAGTAAAAGGGCAGTTGAAGATGTTCGTCGCACTGGTAAAATTTGCACTCTTGATATTGATATTGAAGGTGTGAAGCAAATTAAACGTACAGATTTAGAGCCACTTTTGGTTTTCATAATGCCACCATCTATTGAAGAATTGGAAAGACGTTTGAGGACACGTAATACTGAACAAGAGGATGCTTTAAAAAAGAGACTAGATGTAGCGTGCCGAGAAATAGAATATGGTATTTTTTTTTGTTTTTAGTGTAAGAGGGAACCTTATGTTAAGACACATTATTTCCCACATTCTTCCAATTTCTTGAATCGTGTTGAATGGAGGATCAACCTTGTGTTTTACCTTGTTATGAGAATGACAAATTGAAAACATTAAATAATTTCATTCCCTGAGTAATAATCTAACACACAGAGGAGCAGAGTGAATTAAAAATAAAACTAGCTTCCCTAGAAAAAAAAGTGTTTTTTTAATGCAAAACATATTTTCCTGTTTTTAACAAAGTGTATATTATTTTAAAATATACACTTTGTTACAAGCAGGAAAAAGTATTTTGTAAACCTAATACTTGGAGTATTATTTTATTGTAAAATAATGCTATGAAGCCATATAAGATAAATCTTGACAACTGTAATCCACTTATTAAATGAGATTATCATCTAATAAATAGATAATGGTTTGATCTTAAACAGCTTAAATAATACTTATATTTAGTAATATTATATTTTTAGCTCTTTTTTTTATTTCTTCCTCCATCATGGTGCAGTCTGATTATAAACACAATAGTTGTGAGTTCAATCCCCACTTTAAAGAATGATTATATATTTAATTTATTTTCATTGTAAAGGATAATACTAAAATGTATATGGATTCCTAAAATACAATTTAAAATTGATGTTTACTATTTATTTCCACTTACAGGACAGGAGCCTGGAAACTTCCATATCATAATTGTCAATGATAACTTGGATAAAGCTTACTCTGAGCTAAGAGATTTTATTTCACAGAACTTAAATACTAAAGAAGCTGGTAAGTAGTTTGTAATTGTTTTTTATATGCATGAACATTTAAATGTATCATTAACCTAAATATCAAATAATTTATATTCAATAAAGTTTATTTTGGCCGACATGTTTATATTATATAAAAATATAATTACTATTAAACAGGTTTATAACCAAATATTTTTGAAAATATTTATTTTTACTAATTTTTTGCATGTTCTTATGTGCGTGATTCATTTTTACGTAACTGTAGTAGAGACCCTCTTAAACTGAACTAATAATACTAAACATCACAGCAAAATGTGACAGCAATATAAATACAAATTATTTTTGTATATATTTTTTTGGTTTTCGATTGTGTACTAACATTTCAAATAATCCTATTCCAGAGGGAAACAACTCACAAGAATGAAGCATGAAAACTGTGTTTTAGTAAACTTGATTGATTCTAACAAAATTGGACTATGATTTGTTAATTATTTTTAACTACTTATTGTTTTTTTTCTAACATTACATCTAAAGAACAGGTAAATTTGTAATAAAATTAAACACCTAAAGGTTCGTTAAATCTTTAACAACCTATTTTTAAATAGCTCTTGTTATAATATCAAAGGCAATTTCCTTTCATAAATATTTTTTTTTACATTTTTTAAATTATTTTTAGTTAAATTTATGTTATATTACCATTCCAAACTTAATCAAATTAAATTAATTAAAAAAATTATGATATTAGTAGTGTTTGTTGTATTAGATGGTATAGAATACCTATAACTTTGTTAAGCCCCAATATTAAATCTATACAATGTATTATATAGTACAAAAATAGTGAATGCCTTACGTAAATAATTATTGATTTGAGCAATCTTTACCAATATCTGTATTTTCCCCTTTTTTTTATATGGTTAATTAATTTTATATATTTGTTGTACTTTTTTATATAATTTCATAATTCTGTGCTTTTATTAAACTTGTGGTTATAGAAATGTCACATTACATAAAATTACGTAAACAAATCAAATTAATTCTATTTAAAGTAGTTGATTGCCTTTATCATCTATTCTATGTGCTTATTGTATTTATATACTAGCTTCAATTTAATCAATATACTTAATATTGATAGATATATTTTTTATGTTTAGTCTGTTCATATGATTTCAGTAATAGAGATAAGTTTTTTTTTAATTGAAGCAATACAGAATAACATCGTTATATTTCATTTTATATTTATTTTGGTAAAGTATACAGAGATAAAAGCAGAAATTATCATATTATTAATATAATAATTAAACAAGAATCACCTGTTGATATATCTATACAAAGATATAATTGTTGATGCAAATGATACACAAATTTTCATTCTTAATACTTAATTGTCTTGTTACATGTACTGGCGTTTTATAGTGATTGATTTCTTTCTAAATAAAAAAATGAATAACAAAATTCTGTCAAATTTATCAAAGTGTAGAATTTTATTTCATTTTTAGGATATAAAATTATTAATATTTTAGAATATACACAACAATATGATTGAGTAAAATTTAAATCAGTTAACAATTTGTAAGGAAAAATAGCGTATTAAGTCTTTTACGTCTTTTTTTAGCATTTTCGTCTTTTTTTAAATTAATTGCATTTCCAAAACTACCAACTGTACACAACACTGCCATCTATCTATCTATCTATCTATAGTCTGCAATATACCCTTCTGAGACATTTAATATATGTAGCTTTTTATTTGTATATTTTATATATATTAGTCTTCGTATCTTATCAATAATATATTGACGCTTACCAATTATTGTCTGTTTAAGAATTAGAAAAAAAATTCTACTATAGTTCCCCATAAGTGATATAGCTTGAAGCGGTGTAATAGAAGTAATTACTGTTGTGAAAAAGATATAAAAAATATATATTAAAAAAAATTATCATTATGTATAATTATTTTATGTATTAATGTATATTTATTACATAGTAGAGTCTAGCTGAGGCTTCGCTTGCACGGTCAAATCTATAAGTGTTTTATACAGTATATAAACATGATACACCGAGGACCCAACTTTAAATGGAAGATTTGTAGTAATTTCTGAGATAAATGTGCGCAAACAAACAAATAGATGACATAAAAGAGGTAACCCTTCTTATGGCATTAGCCCAAATAAGATGTCAAAATTTTAACAATATTTTCTTAATATGAAACATGAATTGTAGTATGCGAAACTATTGTTTCTTTACAATAACAACTACTTGTCTAAAATGTATACATATATCAATTTAGTTATTTTAAAGTAATTTAAATATATATTTTTATACAAAATTTTGTTACCGAAAACAATGAGACACGTAAAATTACATCTATTACAAGTTCAATTCATTATAGATTTAATTTTAATACATTATTTAATTGTCTTTTGGCTGTTTTTAAAATATATTTCACAATTGTTATTTCAAGACAGACTCGACATCTTTAATAAGTTCTAATGATCTAATCTTCTATACAGAGTACAATTAAAACCAAAAATATATTTTATGTCAATCATTAGGGTTCCGTTCCTCAAAAGGTAAAAACGAAACCCTTATACGATAATTTTGTTGTCCGTTTGTCAGAGGTTTTATCTCGAGATCGCGTTGAGGTGTCAAGTTGAAATTAATATTAAACATTCAGGTCTAATGGTCTATGGTCCAGCGAAGCACAGAACAAATCAAACTTTTAAGTCGACGCAATCAAAAGATACGAGCGTGTATGATCTATTTTGCTGCATTTAGTATGAAAATCGCCGCGTAATCAAAACCTGTAGGATACCTGTAGGACCTGTTGACTTACAGTTATGAAATGTTGTACGAAGTGAGAACTTACAAAATATAGAAAAAAATCGAAAAAAAATTGAAATATTTCATAGAAAAAAAATATCAACTTATATTTGTAGCTCTTCGCATACAAAATAAGTGTATATAACCCGTAAACTTAACTTTCTCAACATTTATAAATTGTACTTCTCTATAATGGGTCAGGAAGCCTCCGTGGGCGAGGGCTCTCGCACTTAATCGAATTTTTATAACTCTCATTGATACTTTAAATATTAAGCGTTAACATATTGATAATACTCATATTATTTGTTTCTTTATGGAAGTTCGGATGTTAGTAGAACATTGTACCGCACTTTTTATTCTATAAAGTATAAAATAATTACTCATCTACATTCCTTGTGTATTTTCACTTCTATGTTATATATTAATTATATATTAATCTACATTAAGGTCAATTATTGGAAAATTAAACAAGCATATTTTCGTTATAATTCCTGTAACTTTTTAGCAAATATTATTGGAATATAACCGAGATATTATTTTATATGTGTAAGAATTAGAAAATAAAATAACCTCTTAGTTATGCAATAACATTTAATAAATTATTGTATATTGTTGTTTACTATAAAAGACAAAAATGGGCATTGCTGTATCTACTTTATGTTTCATGAAGTTTCAAATACTATGATCTTTAGATTCCACACAAATTTTAAACTAATTAGTAAGTTTAATATTTATATTACAAGTTATTGTATCTATAAAATAATGAAATATATTGTGCCAAAATAAGTTAAGCGAATAAATGTTGCAGTCAAAATTTGAAAAATTAATGTTATTTAAAGAAATCAATGACATTAAGAAAATCTTAAAAAACCAACCCTCGATCTATCAATTTTGTCAAAAAAAATTATAATGTATATGACAATTCTAATTTTTGTATCTATTATTTTCAAATCTAAAGTCAAGCACATTTTTTAAAATTTAAAAAACTGATTTTTAATGTTTCAGCTTATATGATTTGGACCTCTATTTTGACTGTAATTAATATATCTATTAATTTGTATATCAAATTTATCTAATCTCTATATATGTACTATACTTATACTGTTGGATAATTTTATCAACACATGTTTATATCTAATATAATACCGTATATGAAGTGTGTTTGTTAACCTGAAATATTTAAGTATAGTTTAATTTGATATTAAATAGATAAATGATCATTTTACAATTATATAATATACAATAAACCATTAATAAACTAAATATAGATAACTAACCATTATAAAAAAAATATTTAGGGTTTTATCTTTCGTTACTTATTATAAAAAAAATGTAGCTCTATAACTTTCCAACATTTTATATCAACAAACTGCACTTAATCATACTAAATTAATTTATGTTGTCATACCATTTATTTAATAATATTGTATTTCAAGTAATTACAAAATTTTAACATATCTAAATTCTTAAAGCAATTTTTTTTTATCTAATCTCATGTTCTGTTACATTTATAGATCTACGAGGACTTTAAAGAAATAACTGCTTGTCAGACGAGAAGGCCGCGTATTTTAGCTACTTGAAATTATATATATAACGCTACAAATATTCTCTCATGGTTTTATTTTTTTAATTTCGTACGCCATTCCATGAATAACATACAAAATTGTGATTACTTGCTTTATTTCATGCTAAATAATGCTTCAGCTATAATATTTATTGATGTTGACTAGAAATTGTTAACTTCTGTGTGTGCAATAAATGTTGTAGAAAAAAAAGGAAATGTTTTATTTTCCTAATTAAATTTGTTTAGATGTTTATTGATAAGTACCATTACGATTAAGGTTCATTAATACTAGGATTTTTTTATCAAATGGCAAACGAATGTATATTTCTTTAATTTAACTTGAGTTATAAAATTATCTCAATTAAAATGTATAATGCATATAATAAGAATTATCTATTACCAATTATTCTATAGTACTGTAAGATTTTCAAATGTTATTAAATATTTTCTCTGTGTTTGTCAGTTGCTGCAATTTTTACCAACAACCACTCTCATTTTAATGGCAGTAAACCACTATATCAAAGAATATATACTAGCGCTATACATTAATTTTGACATAAGATCGAAACATGGAAACCATGCCCATAAAAATATTGACTTGAATATTTGGACTTTGGTGATCCATTTCAGTAATGATCCCTAAAATAGCGCCGTCTTTGTAAGCTCATTAACTTAAAATATCACATTGTTGGTGGTTCATCGACCTCGCTGTAAAAATGACGATCGTATATTTATATTGTAGAATACTTTTTTTGTTTTATATAATTGAGGAAGTTATCAATATTCAGACGAATACTGGTCTTACATGAATGACGCCAGTCATGGCGCAGGGGCACTAAGGTGTGGCTGTAAACAGATTGTGACTTCGATTCTCACTCGAGGAAATTAAATATTTAATATTTCCGTTGCATCATTCTGGTGACGAGGCAAAGCACTGCGTTAAGTTCCGCCAATCAATACACAATTCCTCCAGAACTCGGCGGAAAGTAAAGAACAGTGTCTTTAACTTTTAACAATCGGCCTACTTTGCCTACCATACTACTGGCGGGATACAGCGTGAAGCTGGCAACTGATGCTATATCTATATTAATTAAACTTATGCATTGCCAACTTTATTTCATTCGTATGTTGAGTACCTTACAGGAAAAAGTATTATCGATTATTTTTTAATTTATACAACATATAAGAAAAGAATATTATTATTTTTTTAAATAAATACTAAATTTTTATGGTGCTACATATATTTTAAAGCCATCTGAAATTAAATTTAAGCAATAGCATATTTTTGCTTTTGTGATAATTCAAATTTACATGTAAGTTTTTCAATTTATTCAAGACCAGTATTAAATTGTTTGTTTGTATGTTTTGTATTCAAGACCAGTATTAAATTGTTTGTTTGTATTCCTTAGAAGTAGGGGAATGTAATAAGGAAATAAATTTAAAGATCTTTATTAGTAATAAAATTACAACTAAATGTTGAATGTCATAATGAGATTTATAAACAATCAATCATTCAAAGAATGTACACCAAAAACTAACAATTTATATTTATTTGCATACCATATGAATTCCAATCTGCTTCTTCTAATGATATAGTAACAGCATAACATTTTTAAAGTACAATACTAGTATCTTTGTCCCATCTGTCACGATGGGAATGCGGTGGAGTATTTTCACAATCTCCACTAATCGCCTTAGAAATATTTTTTAATGACAGACTACTTTCAGAGGAAATAAACTTAGATTGCTGTGTTAAAGATTTCAGTCTAGGAATGTGCGATACTCTTTTCTGTGGCCTTGATGCCTTTTGATTTTTTGTGTCATATATTGTATTAGTTGATTTGGATCTACCATGTCCAGAATCAGTTTTATTTTTCATACAAGACAAAGGTGTCCTGGAACCACTGTTACTTTCTGATCTAGGTTTTTTTGGTGTGTCATGGTGTGTATTTACTTCATCTTCATATATAAGAATTCCATCAGAATTTTTATCATACACCTCATCTAGTTCAATATTTGTTTGCAATACTTTAATTAAGGAATCATCAGACATTTCTTCAACATTTTCATCACTGACATCTTCAATTTTAGATACTACAATAGGAGTTCTCTCTATTCCCGTAGAAGGAGATCGAGGATCTTCATTAAGGATTTTATATAGAGGGATATTTTTTATATCATAGTCCAATGTCTCTTTAACCTGATTTATTTCGTCTATTTGTTGGTCAGTGTTATCTTCACTGTCTTCAAATTTATCAAGTTCACTTTCTACATAGTCAAAATTAGTTTCAAGAAACTGTTGTTTTTCACATACTTCAGAAATATCATTTTCAATAATTTCATTAGAAGCAGTTGATGACCCTAATGGTTCTTCATTATCTTTTAAAGTGCCATTTAAAGTTAAGTCATAAAAGCCATTACACAAATTTTTAGGCACCACTAAGTCTGGGCTTATTTCATTTATATCAAAAGAATCATCACAATCATTATCCACAATTTCATTATTTAAACAAGGGCTAGCACAGTTATTGTTGTCAGTGTTAATTCTTAACAACTTTTTGCTGTCCTTATCTTCATCAATTTTTGATACTATAATAGGTGTTCTTTCAAAATCCTGAGAAGGAGAACGTGGATCATATGACTGTAAATGATTTTTTATAACAGCAGATAAAATTGGGTTATTGTGTATAAGCTTTCCGTCTGCTTTTTCGCTTTCAAATTTCTTTCGCAAATCAACGTTTTTAGTAATATTGTGTTTAGCGCCATTTTTCACCTAAAATTTAAAATAAAACAATTTAACGTGAAAAAAATACTTCTATTATGATAAAATAAAATTAAGACAAACATAATTTTTCATTAAAACATCCAGAAATCTAATAAAACAGTAATAAATATACCCGGACTTTAACAAAAGGTCCTCCAATAAAATTTTAAAATAAATACATGAATCAAATTATCTGTACACTTGTAAAGTATATTAATATGTACGTACGTACCTGTAGCGGAGTTCGAGTTATTTCAGGCGTTGGAGAACGAGGATCAGAATTAGAGCTTATGTCCTTGTCGGAGTCGTTTTTTTGCGTGAGGACAGCTGTCTCGGCACTCGATTTGCTTGCATTACTTCCCATTGTTATTTATAAAATTATGAACGTAAGTATATATTATACAAAAAGAATTATGTCTAAATTTTCATTTTCTACGTTGCCTACAAAACTATCAATAAATACAAGTTCAAATTTCTGTGTGGTCACTAAACAACAATCTCAAAACATGTAACGGCCGCAACTGTCAATTTCTGTTTCTAATTTTAAACAGCAGTTGGTACTTGGCGCGGTAAATATGTTGCCATATCGATACAATTTTTAGGAGTATAATCCCCCATGCTAAAATTATACTATTAAACTTAATATAGAAACGTAATAACAAATAATTTACACATTAAATTTATTTTACTTTTAGCATATATAGAATAAGACATATATTTTGCTGATAAATTTAAAAATAGAAGCAATAATAAATATGTAAAAACAATATTAAAATTATTAAATAACTTATAGAATGAAATATTAAATACATCTTTCATTAAATTAAATTAGATAAGAATGAACAGCATTAAAAGGTTCTAAGCAGTAAGTATATTGTAGTCTATTAGTATTACCATCCTTCATTGAATTGTAATTAAATAAAAGTTAGTTTATCGCAATTCAAGAGTATTTATTTATTAAAAAAAAAAATAAGTCACAATTGGCGATATTTCATACAATTACAATTAACTATAGATTCATTCCAAGTATACTTATGACATACATAAAAAATAAAAGAAAGGAATGATATCTATACAGTAAAAAGACAATTGATTTTAAATATGCTATATTATTTTTGTGTTAATAAAATGCATTGTTAAAAAATCTTTTTAAATAAAATATAGTTTCTAATACAAAAATAAATACTAAATTATTTGTAATATATTGTGATATATATATTTTGTAATTATTTAACCTTTTTGTTTCTTATCAGCTTTTCGGAAGATTTTTTGACTACTAGATGGTACCTATAAATTTTGTAATATTCAAATTAGCATTCCAATTTCACTTATTTAAGTAAAATTGGAAAGACAAATTCCTATAATATATTGTCGTTGGCAGTTATATATTTGTTTTAATATTAAAGCCTTAGTTAACTATCAGAAACTTAAATTTAACTCTAATAATCATTTTTGGCTACGCATTTCAAAGAATTTGTCCAATTCCCCCGTTGACAGACAGTAAAAGACTTTGGATACCATCGAGACCCTATGGGGCAGCGAATTCTGCATCGTGATCCCTCAGACAAGCCCGTTGCATACTCAGACGTTGTCCCTCTACAACTGATTTGTCCATAGTCAGGAGGAGGTATTGGCTTACACCACTTACGAGCTGCAAGTGAAATTAAATAATAATTTGTAGATATATACACTTCATAAATTACTAAGTCAACAAAATGAAAAAAAATAATAGACCACAGAGTAAACAAAACTTAATCAATAGTATGTATTAGTGTACCTCTGCACAAAGGAAGATGCCCTTCCCAAGTAAAGTCCTCCTTGCAAGTTAACTTTGACTCGCCCTGCAGTTGTAACGAATCATCAAGACATGAGAAGTTGCAAATTTTACTATCCTCACATTGCGATATTAAATATTTAGGCGTTGGGCAAGATTGAATAATAACATGCACCTGTGTTTTGCAGTGTTTTATAGTCTGAAACGTTAATTTGGTTGAATAAAAAATAGAGCTACAAAAATATGGACGTATAAATAAATATATTGTACGTAAACTCACGTCATTGTTGTATGTAATTCGGCCAATTATAATGTGGGTTCCAGAGGGAAGTAAAGTTCCAAATTTCGGTCCGTAAATGTGAGTAAAGCCAACATTTCTAGGAGCTCTCCGTCCTGAGCACGTTTTTAATATAGGATTTTGTAAGAAAACTCTATCCATACCTTTCTTTGCTATAAGAGTTTTGCCAGAAGGGCATTGTATGCATATTTTTGATACTGAAATGAAATAAAAAAGATAAAAATATAAGTTGTTTTATTGCACTACATTTTGAAATAAAAATTTCATTTAAAGCGCAGGGGCACAAAGTGTGACTTCAAAATCAACTGGTCCCAACTCCACTCGAGAAAATTAAATATTTACTTTTTTCGAGGCAAGGGCGGCGTTGAGTTCTGCTATTTAATATGCAATGCCTCCAGAACTCGTCGAAAAGTGGAGAACGGAGTGTCTTAGCACTGGGTTCCCTCTG
Source organism: Heliconius ricini (assembly GCA_018231645.1). Classification (NCBI taxonomy): domain Eukaryota; kingdom Metazoa; phylum Arthropoda; class Insecta; order Lepidoptera; family Nymphalidae; genus Heliconius; species Heliconius ricini. Next base: position 12,889 of record DVQM01000872.1, read on the forward strand.
CCTACCCAGCTGTGTGAGGGATACAGCGTGAAGCTAGTTTTTTTGACTTTTAAAGATTTGAAGTTAAACATACATGAATTAAAGTGATTATTCCCGTGTCTACTTCTTAATAAGTGTTTGGGTATTCGATACTTTTCATCGGCTCTTATAACTTCTCTGCCAGGATAAATTGATGCTACTTCGTTATTGATATTTTGGCTATTAATTTCTTCAAGATATGTTTTAGATTGATAGAAAAGTTTTGGGTCTTCTCTTGGTGGGTGGACTCTGATCGCGATCTTTTCGTCGTTCGGGGGAGTCGTCTTGGCTGTGTGCAAAATGTGCATCGGCGGGCGTAACCGTGGGATCCCGCTGCTATGATCGTCGTAATCATTTGTATGGTATACGTTATTTATAAGATATTGGTTACTTTCCAGATTAAATATATCTTCTGGAAGTAAGTGATTTCTGAAAACAGAAATTATTTTCAGTTTTATAAAATTTTAATTAAATTATTTTTTAATTATACTACTAACTACTAAATTATAATTTGTTGTTTTTTTTTATTTTTCGCTTTATGCTTTACTCCCGCATATAGGAGGGAGGGATGTCCCAAGATATTGCGTTCCGCTTATTTTTTAAAATATTTTCGAAATAGTGGCGTACCTAAACGCTGTGATTTGTCTTGTAACCAGAACGAGGAAATTTAAACAACACATTCCCCGAGGAATTAACACACAACCGCCGCGTTTACAGCCATACGCTGTATTTGAAAACAAAACAATTTACAAATCTATCATCACAATGCTATGAGTTTAAGCTCCCTGCACGAATTGTTTAATGATATGCAATGACGCAGGCAATGCTATTTTCGAGAACACTTGGATTGTAGGGTGTAGGTATTTTAGTGTGATATATCCATAGATCTTTGTTAGCCATCGACCGACCTGCTTTGTTGGTCGTGCCGCGATCCTGAGCTGCCTAAAACCAATAAAATTATATTATTAGCTTTGCAACATTCAACTTCCTTTGATCATTTTGTAATGGCGAAAAATATTTTTACAATAATAAATCACGAGCTCCATTCAATGAACTCAAAATAAGTCCCCTATAAAAAGTCTAGGTCAATTTTCTAGGCACGTGTTTAATATAGAACTGTATAGTAGGACATGAATGTAAATTTATGTTATAAAAATTATATATAGCAAAATTTAGATCAAATTCAAATT
>DVQM01000873.1:0-14088 GCA_018231645.1 Heliconius ricini
TATATATATATATATATATATATACTAATCAGTATAGTATTTAAGTCTTCCTAACCTTATTTACTTAAGTAATATAGTGTTCTTATGATAAAAATATTATATTAAATAATTGAAAAATTACTACATTTAATACGTTCAATGCCAAGAGAGTGGCACAAGTTGCGAAAGCCGCCAAGTGGTGCGAGGTTACCCACGGACCTCGCGAGCTCACCACGCTGGTTACCAACAATATTAGAATTCGTTTTAAATCGTAATCAGCCAATTTCAAACTACAGGGTCTACAAATTCCGCCCGCCGTTGAATATAATATATCGAAACTGACATTAATTGGTGTGTAATTATAAATCTAATAATGTATGCCTATTCTAAAATGGTTTTGCCAAATCTAATAAAAACACAAGTTAAACAGAAGATAATAATAGATAGAATAGAACAGAAGATAAAAAATAAAAGTTAAACAGAAGATGTCTACAAACTACGTTTGTATATTTAATTATATAAATAACTACAGAAAGATTTCTTATTCACTTATGTATTATCGCGCACGGTAGCCATGTTATAATATAAACATGTGGTGACAATATATAACTTTAATCAAGCTCCATGATATCATCAAAAGACTAAATAACATATGTATATACAATAGCAATAATTAATTATATATTGAACCACTTATAATGTCTTGTATCAAACAATATTTAATTTGAATTGTCTTAAAAATTTGCAAGAAGCAAGAAAAAAAGCTTTGTTAAAATTGTTTCTTACAACTTTTTTAAAATCATTATCAATATATAAATCGTTGTTACCTTTTATAAATTAAAATATAATTTAACTCAAAACTTAAACAAGTAACTTTGATTACTTTTTAGAAATACATTATACAAATTATTAAATTATATATACTATATATTAATAAAATATTTATTTAATATTTTTCTAACTTGTAGACCAGAGAAACCTACAGAAAAATAGTATTTGATTCTGTTAATTACTTGCGGTACGGTCGACAAGTCGTAGCCTTGAAGTTATGTTTTTTGAACTTATACGTAATGTTTACTCAGAAAGAAAATATGGAAAAGTAAAAAAAACACTTAAATCAAATCTGCGCAGTTGTCTACAGCTAGCTAATAAAAAATAAAAATCTTTCAAGTGCGAATCGAACTCGCCCACCGAGACTTCGTACCAATTTCAGGATTGTAGGTCAACGGGAGATGCCACTAGTAGATATTGATTACGCAACCCATTTCATACAAAATAAAGCAAACACGATGCATAAATGCTGGTATTTTTGATTGCGTTGACTTATAAGTTCGATTTTTTCTGCACTTCAAGGGACTATAGACCAATATATATTTTATATAAATTTCAACATGATACCTCCGTGTGATCCCAAGCTAAATGGTGTTGACAGATGGACAACAAAGTGATCCTATTAAAGTCCGTTTTTACTTTTTGAGGTACGGAACCCAATTTATTATAAGTATTTATTTTGTGTATGGAAATTATTAAAAGTTTTAAAGTACTTATTTATTATACTTAAAAATACTAAATAAAATTTTCAACATTAATGAATGCCCTTTTTAAATATTTAACTAGTAATTTGAAGTATTTAATGTTCGTCTTAGGCAAAGCGCGGCGTTGAGCTCCACCACTCAACACACAATACCTTCAATTCGGCGGAAAGTGAGGAATGGAGTATCTTAAAACTAGGTTCCTTCTGCTTAAATTTGTGTGCATGTGTGTGGGATACAGCGTGAAACTGATTTTATTTTTATTTAGAATTTTCGTCTTCTTTAATAAATAATATGTCTAACGAAATTGAAAATTGTTTTTTTTTCTATTTTTAAAAATAATCAAAGTATCGAAAAATCTTTTTTTATAAAAACTTATAACTAAGTACTACCAATATTATGAAAGAAACAATGTACTAAAATAAATCTAGCAATAATTATAATATTATCATTGATACTATTTGATACGGTCAAGGCGATGATGATCACGCTAGATAGCGTTTTAAAACAGAAAAGTACGGCTCAATTGCACCAAGTAGGTCCGTTAATCAAAGCAAATCTTAAGAACTAAAATACTAGAAATAAATTAATATTTTAAATATTTTCGAGAATTACTTAAAGGACAAATCTAATTGTTGGAATTTATTGTAAATATTATACCATTGACTATTCAAGATTTTTTTATTTTTTATCATTTTATCATTCTTCACGTTGGGCGCACATAGCAGGAAAGGCAGAGGGATCCTGTTTTTCTTAGTATTTAAGTTTATTTAAGACACTCCATGACCATTCCCATTACGACACTTCTGTTCACAACTTTCCGCCGGCGGCGGAATTTAACGCCACGCTTTGTCTCGGTACCAGACCAAACTAAGAATATATTAAATATTTTCTTTTTTGCGTTTACAGTCACACGTTGGGGCCACTGCGCCAGGACGCTAATTATTTTATTATTAATTGAGAATAATTTCATATTACATGTATAAGATATTACTAAGTAACGAAAGTAGCCGCTCGTAATGAAGAGGTCATGAAGACGCAATTGTCAAAAGGGTGTGACTATATAGAAGTGTATATTTTAGGGTTTCAAACCGCTGCGCCACGACTGGTATGGTGGAAAAATATAGTTAAAAAAATATTTGTAAAATCAAAAACCCCGACTGCCGTAAACTAAAAAGAAAATAAACAGCCCAGCCCAATAGTTTATTAGGATTAATAGTAGGGACCTCTCTTGGGTTCCTGGTAAAGATTTTATTGATTGAAGAATTACTTATAGGTCTCGAGTGTTAATCTTAATAAACTTTATTTTCTTTTTAGTTTTCGGCAGTCGGGGTTTTTGATTTTACAAATATTTTTTTTATTTTTCACTTTTTTGTTAGGATTTATTATGGTAATGATAGCCATGATAGTCATATTGAGCTCTTGAATTTGATACCCATATTGTGGTATTTCCAAACGAAAAAATATTTTTTCACTAAGTCCAATGGCGTCCCACAGCCCCCATGAATGTTTTTTTAGCGTCACCTATCTAAGACTTGGGTTGCTAATACGAATCTAACGATATCTCAAATATGTAAATCCGTTTAGCGATTCTGGAGATATGAGGTAATAAATAACAACATACATACATATGTACAAGATACGTGCGAAAAACATAGCCCTTCCTTAGCAGTCGAGAATTAATTTAGGTACATTATAATCTTGTATGCCAGAACGTTTTTTAAAAAAAACAAAAGACTTAAAAATATATATTATTTTTTTCTTATGTATTTTAATGATATAATGATCATCGCATTAATTATAATACCTACCTATTTGTGATGGTAATTTTAATCTAAATTACATGGCTTAGATTTTAATAATAAACCTATTTATAAAAGCAATAGACAGCATTGAATTTATACATAATTTAATTGTTCAATAACTAATAATATTTTTTATGTAACGATAATCAAAATTAAATAAGTACTTAATTATTTAATATTTATACATTAACAAAAAAACATACAATATACCCGACAATCCGCTAATTATTACATACCCGATAAATAGGCAATAAATATTATAATGCGCGCACGTATAAAACGAAAAATATATGAATATACTAGTAAAGTGCCGGTATTTTGAATTCTTGTAATATGTAGTTGCTTTTAGGTATTTCCCCTGTTACTACGGTTAGTTTGAGCACACATATTATGACGTAAAAACGAGGTTTTCCTTGTGCGCTGAAAGTCGATGTCCTAATTGATAAAAATATTTACTACAGGACTTTTTTTGTTTATGAATAAAAATCTAAAAATACCTTCTACATTTACATATTCTTTTTATATTAGTTTTTTTGATATTTTTTATTTTACAGCCCTACGAAAATTTGCTAGCGCATTGATTGATTTTTTGTACTTTCTAAATTTTAGTTTAATATAATTCAAAAATATTTCACAAGGAATATATAGGTAGGAAGGTAGGAATTATGACCAATTTTAAAATAGCAACAAAATAGTAAGTAAACAAAAATAACATTTTTTAAGCAAGGATATCTAAAGAACTGGGTTTATATTATAAGTATTATTATATTGTCGACATGGTTTTACAAATAAATGAAACTAAATTAAGTAAAAGTATTGGAATTTGCATTATTTATTCACTTAAGGATTAAAACATTGCTCTAAGTAGACCAAGTGTACTATATCAACATTATCAATGAATCTAGACAAGGAAGGTCAAGGCTTCTGATTATAATTGAAAGTAAATATCTGTATGAAAAGAATTCGCGCTTACTACAATTTAAAGGACAATATTATGTCGATACAATTTCAAGGTGAATTAAAGTTTTAAGATATTTTTGAGCATTTGCCTAAAAGTTTGTTGCCGTATTAAAATCAAGTAAATATCAAATAACGTATATTTTATATTATCCGTGAAAAAATAAAATATTTTTTTCATACACTTGATATATTTAGTCTGAATCATTTATTTTGTTCAAAACAAATATTTTCATAATTTAATTTGTGCATTTAAAATTTATAAATTTATTATATTCATTACTGAATATACCGACTTTACAGAAATAAAAATAATAATGAAACGTAATGAAAAACATTGCCAAAAAGAATATTTTTCACTTACCAAATTGTGTTTAATACAATGTGAAAGGGAACTATCACTGAATATATCAAGGAGGAGAATGTCCGTTTATTGACAGCTGTAAATCACGGCGCGTTCTGACCGATACTTCCCGCGCACTACGCCCGCCGCCGCGCCCGCCACTTTATATACGCTATACGAGGATCAGACTGTGCGCTATACAGCCGTACACTCAATTTACTACATTACTTTAGCGCATGAGCCGTATCCCCAAATTATACAAGCTAAAGTATAATCCAATAAGTGCTGTAACCTAATACTATCATATATTTATATTTATCATTATCTGAAATTTTTAAGTTAGTACTCTACATAATGTGAGTAGTCATAATTTATGAGTATTTCTTTATAATACAATTTTCTACCCAACTACCATAAATTGTTTGTTGTTGTTGTTTTCTAAAAGTCGCAACCCTGGTAAAAAAATCTACATTCTTAGCACTAATTTTAATCTAATAAAATAAGTCTATTATAAAAAGGAATAATTGATAAATAGATACAAACTAATTCGAATGGAATTCTAATTCAAAATTTCAATATACGATGGGATATATGATCAGACTAAAAGAAATTTTAAAATAAAAACTCCAGTTTACTTCAATGTTGACAAGACATCGTTAGGTATTTCCCATGTTTAAATTTTCTAAGAACCTCTGTCTCAGTTTTCCTGCACACAGTGTGTCACATTTCGTCTCTGCATTTAACGTTGTTATTTTTCCATTACTCAGGTACAAATGTAGATCAAAATACCGTAGGTACTATATCATAGATAAGATGTAGGTATATTAGTTGATACTTTCAACAGTAGATTAAAATAGTAAATACCTTGTGGGACCCACTACTGTTGAGGCGGTACACCTCGGTAACTTAATTTTATAAAACTTATAAAGGTCGTGCTTAACTAAGCTTATAATAGGCCAGTATGTATTTTTTAAATCGCTTCTATGGTGAACTTACTCATGTCTGAGATTGAGTTGAGAGATCTTGTTCCAATTTATCCTTATACTGATATTGATTGTTGTGGTTTTGAACAGCAGCGCGCTGTAAAAGTATGAATATATAATACAACATTATTTTATTTCAGTCTTATAAATTAGTCATAAAAAAAATATATTTAAATCTTTTTGAGACTAGTCGTTTCGCAGAGACACAAGTGTGTAAACGCGACAGGTTATGAATTCGACTCCCATTCCAGAAAATGAAAATATTTAATAGTTTCAATTCTTAGTTTCACCAGAGGGTGTCAAGGCAAAGTGCAAGTCTTAACTTTAAGTTCTCTGCCTACCCTGCTACACGGGATACAATTTGAAGATGAAAAGAAAGATGTTTTTAAAATATTTTTTTCAATATTAACGATAATTTGTTAACTTTTTAATATCTGCAATATTTAGTTACATAAACGATGCAACAGCACAACGCTAACGCGGATCACGTTCTAAAATAATATGGATTTAATTACTTTTATCCATATTTATTTAGGTTCTTATAATTATCATAATGGTATTTTCAGATAATACAAATAACAATAATTCATTTAATTATAGCATTAGAGGTCGTTAAGCCAGGCATAAAATTTTTCGTATTACGTATTTTTCGCAATGCTCATAAAAACATTTTAAATAATATTCTTACTAGCGACCCTCTCACGGCTTTGGCCGCTTAAACAACTGAATTATTTAGTTTCAAGCTGTTTTTATAACACAATATAGAATAAATAATTTTACAAGGGAATCCCACTTTTTTTTATTAGTTCACTATAATGCACATTCACATTGTACCTTTTTGCACCTTTGTATCTATTAAGATGGCGGCTCTGTTCCCGCACTTAGACCTTTGATATTCTAATAATATGTGACATAAAAATTAAACCATATTTAATAAAAAAATCAAAACATTGAAAAGAAAAGGAGAAACTAGATCGCATTGCATTTTTTCGAAAGTAATAATAAAATTGCATATAATAAATTCGTTTTGAGTATAAAATTAAGCTAAATTCATAAAATATATTTGATACTAAAACATGAAATAATCATGTTAAAGATAATATGATTGTTTCATGTTTTTTTATAAAATTAATCTATCTACTAAAAATAAATGTAACGTACCTATTATTGAAATGTATTCACATGACACGTCATCAAAAGTCGTCAAAATCAACTTTTATAAAACTTCACACTTTTATAAATGGAATTTACAAATATAAATATACCCTCTATTATGTATATATTTTTAATGTCACCAATGTTGTCGTTGAAAATTATATTTATGTTAGACTAAAATCTTTTAATTGTCTTTATCTTTATCTTTTAAATCATGGTAAAAAAAAAATATATATGTATAAGTAATTTAATTACCTTAATATTAACAATTCTAGTTAGAATTACATAGACGTAAATTTTATTTTATTTTATTTATTGGCTGTATAGGATTTTTATTTTTCCTACTATTGCTTTATACTCCATGATGAAAACTATGATGCAAATATATTGATATTCACTTACATCCAGTAGTTATCGGTATTGTAAATAATTTATCATTTTTAGTTTTAATTTTTTTTAAAGGTATTATAATAAAAACCGTGATGAAATCCATCCTTTTTCTTCTTCGTCAGTTTTAATATGATTGGCGAACAAACACACAGTCAGACAGATAAACAAGAATTTACCTGAATGATTTTTTATCTAATGTATATTAGTAATCGATATGTTAACCGACCTAATTTTTTATCTTTGTTTTTCTGTATATAAAATTGACTTTGGATTCCTTTTCTAAGTGAAGTTTGTATTTTTTTTAAAATACCTATATATTATAACTTTTCGCAATTTTTCCTTTAACTGTGTTGTACGCTAAGTATATGATTATGTATATTAGTATATAAAGTATATTACGCCCTTACACAAAGCAACGTTATAACACAATTGAAGATTCTGAGTTCACGGGAGGTACTGTGTAGGTTCCTTGTGAGTTTAAAAATTTTGTGAAAACTTTAATAAATATAACATAACGCATCACAATGCAACACAACACAACATAACATAACAAAAAATAACATAAACGGCGTATCATTTGATTGCGTTGACTTAGAAGTTAGATCACAGCTTGATACCTCCACGGACAGACGGACGGACAACGAAGTAAAGAAGAATAGACGTGTTTTCCTTTCGATGCAGAGGAGGATTAAGGCCTAGGCAACCTAGGCAACTACCTAGGTCCCGTAATTCTTGGGGCCCGTAAATTAGATTTTTAATTTTATAATTAAAGATCCACCTTAAATAGTTAAATAGTTTTTCGTTGCTATATATAGAAAAAGACCTATTGAAGAACTCTATTAATTACGACAAATTATTGATGTTTTTTAAGAAATAAAAGTAAGAATAATAATAAATCTATGAATAGTTTTTTAAGTATAATTGTTTGTTTTAATAAATTACGAGTATGTTTGTTTGTTTATTTTATTAAATTATGTTTTTTAATTACATTATGTTTAAAAATTTGTTAATTTTAATTAATAATGTTTAAACAATTAATTGTACATGTTTATTATTTTTATTACCAAACGCAAAGTATGTGTCCTGACTGAAGGACACGGAATTATAAAGTTGCCTAGGGCCCGTTTTAGTCTGCCACTGTTTCAAGGCATGGAACCCTTAAAATAAAATAAAAAATACTTGGTCCATAACATATGTATTATTATTTATTTTCGATTAAAAAAAAACAAGCAAGTACATGACTGAAAAAAGAATTAGGTATTATTCTAAACAACGTTAGCCCACTGGATAATATCTACAGTGGTATTATATTTGGTACTTACACACGAAATTGGCGTTTTGTCGTACTTTAATCACAAATTTCTCCACGGAAAACAAATTGGAAAGATTAAAAAGAAAGAAGATTGAAAGATACCTTATAAATTGAGTGAAGCAAATCGGCAAATGCGCGTCGACTATTGTGTTACAGCACTTAAACGGCACAGTAATCAAGGGTTTAGGGTACGATATTCGGAAGCGCTCACTGTGATGGCTGGACCCTGGCAAGCCAGGCAAATAATGCCCCAAGCAAAAACAGACCCAAAAAAAATTTACTTGTAAGCGTTTGGTGGACTAGTGCCGGTGCCGGTGTCGTTTATTACAGTTTTTTCAACACTTGCCTGACGATTACGGCAGACGTTTATTGTCAACAGTTGGAAACCGTTACGGAAAAGCTAGCTGCTAAACAAGCGGTCGTTTATCATTATGTCAAATTGATAATTAATATCTGAAATTGTTAAATTAGGACTTTTATATTTCAAAAATATGTTATGAGTGTTTGTTCATAATACAATTTCTACCAATCTATCACAAAATATTTAATCATATTGTTTTCTAAAAGTCGAAATAACTGTAAACTATTCCTTTTTAAATGGGAACATTTGAGATACACTAAATAAGTAATTCAATTGAAATTCAAGTTCATGTCTAATGGGGACAAATCTGATCGGACTAAAATAAATGTAAAAATAAAACTTCAGTTTACTTCAAATTTGGTAAGACATTGTTAAATCCTACGTTAAGTTTCCCTACGTAAAATTTTTCTACGAGCCTTAGTCTCATTTTTCCAAACATTTTGAACTTGATACAAAATACGTTATAAGTAGTAGATCAAAATCAATTAAGCACGATTTTTACAATTTTTACGTCTCCGCATCTTTTAAGGAAAATAGGAACCCTTATAAGATCACTTTTTTGTCCGTCCATGTATCTGTCTGTCTTTCAAGAACCTTTATCTTAGGAACGGTTGTAAATATCGAGGTCAAATTCAAACCAGGTTTACTCAGGTCTACGATCCCTTGGTTTAATGAAAAAGTCGTATTTCTACATTTACTTATAAAAAATTGATAAGCATTATTCTACATTAAAATATTAAGTAAATGACTTAAAAAAAGATATGGCCGCTTATATCGCAAAAACCGTGTATTTCTATACTATAAAGGGAATCAAAATTAATAGAGTACTTCCGGTTGACTTATTTTGCCAAATAGTATCTACAGGGAGTAGAGTAGTTCTAGAAACTATACATTTATGCTTAAATCCTAAATAATTATAGCCTTAAAAGGGGAGTAAGAGCCGCAAGTTCAAGTGAGGTAGTATCAGATGAAAGGGCTTAGTATTAGAAGCCAAATTTCCGAGATCCAATTGGGCGAGCCCGATTCGCGCTCGTTTTTATATTCATATATAGGCTTATAATACGCCAGTACAAAAAAATAAATCGCTTTTATAGTGAACTTACCCACATCTGAAGTTGAGTTGAGAGATCTTGTTCAGATTTATCACTGATTATTGTGGTTTTAAGCAGCAGGCTTAAACAATATAAAAATACGAATATTCAATATTCTTTTATTTAAGGCAAACAAATTGTTTTTCTTATTAGGTAGGTACGTGAATTTCGCAATAAAAATATTATTCTTATCAATATATTTTATTAACATACTTTCTATTAGAGGAAAGGTGTATGAGAATATCTAGCCTCCCTTTCTTATGTCTAGCGGGTTGAAATTAATTGTAAAAAAAAAAGAATAATGAAAAATAAATTCTCTTTCGGAGTATTACCGGTTAAACGCGCATGTGGAGGCAAGCGACAATAATGACCAGGCGAACCACCCTCTCCCAGGACCAGGGAATTGAATCAATTCCCTCTGCGCGATGGTTGGTGAAAATTCTTCGTGATTTTTATTTAGTAGATGAATTAAAAATATTTTACATTGATTTTTACACAATTTTTAAATGATTTTAAAGATAATGAATATTTTGTCCTTTATGCACGATGTACTATGATAGCATTATTATGGTATGGCATCTTCACTTATTTTACAAGTCCAAATGTACTGGCACGTCAAAGTGCTAAACACTTTTTTTTGTCGAAACCAAGTTTGAATAAAAAAAGCATAACTTCATCTTGTTGTAGTCATAGTATTCAACTTGTAAACATGTCGGCGAACATGATATTACATTGTAGATCGTGAATATACATTACATATTGTGATTCTTATACGTATATTGAGAAAGTACGTTGCGAAGTATTGTAAATCATCCGCATTCCGCAATTGTATCATTGGTATTAATAACACATAGACTAAAAAAAATAATTTGAAGTCTTATAAAAATGTCAAAATGTAAATTAATTAATAAAATCATTATTCTATGAAACCTTTTATTTTTGCCTTAAGTAATCAGATTAAAGAGGACAGTTGTGGCGCACAAGCACAAGCGTGTGACTGTGAACTTGACAGTTTGTTTGTTCGATTCTCACAAAGTAAAAATTGGAGAGCAAATATTTCGACATAGATGCCCTCTGCCTACTTAGCCTGCTATATGAGGGATGTAGCGTGAAGCAAAAAAAAAGACTTATATAATATACATTATCTTTATGTTTCAAATGCTACCCAAAATCGACATTATGAGCAAAAAACTTTAAAAGTAACCTTATATAGCGTTTTCACTTGTTGCAGCACCTACTACTTAGTTGCCATGACGACGGGCTGACGAACCACCCTCCTGCCCCCCTATTCTCAACAAGTCGGAAGTAGATAGACTGCTATACCAGATGATATTAAATGGAAAGCGTTAATTTATTATTTTACTCAAATTGTTCTTCAGTTTGATTAAATTGATTAATGATTTGATTTATATAAACTTTATTTCAATGTTTTCTGCAAGATTCGTCTTATGCTTATCCTTTTAAAAAAATAAAATATCGTAATATTATTTACTTATACCACTTACTTATACTTAGCTTCACGCTGTATCCCTAGCGGGATAGTCAGAGAGAACGGAGCGCTCAAGGCTATGGTAACGTTTGTGGACTTAATTATACGTGTGAGTGTCTTTTTTAACTTTTCTTGTCTTAACAACCCAAAACAACAAAATGAAAATTGGTTACCGTAGAAATTTAACTATTATCAAAGAAAATTGATTGCAATTACGTAGTATCCCAAACAGCTTGGAAACATATGGACGATGTGTGTTTTTATCGTGTTTTTTTAAAAACTAACCGCTTCCGATTTCTAACAATATATATTATTATGGTACTCTATTGTATAAAATATGAGATTATTACTATATTTCCTTATATTTTTCAAACAATTTACTACAAAAATAAGCGAAAAAAATAAAAAATCGTGACTATAAGGTAGGTATATATGTATGTACCTATATACATATATATGAAAAATAAGATTTGAAAAGTTTAAATTACAAGTGCCACTTGTTATAGTTTCTTGAGATGCGTAGGTCTTTGATGCGAGAAACGCTAACTGCCACCCACCGACCACCACCCTTCTTCTCTTCGCTCTTAGGGAGTAAGGAGCGGATATTATACCAGTTAGGGTTTCACATCTTTGATATATTATTTTTATTTTCAATTAAGATTGAATCAGCTATGTTTATTCATTACTTGAAATAGTTAAAGATTTAAAAATAAACTTTGCTGTAGCTCACTAAGTTTGTACTATTTGTTAATATTTTAAAGAACAAATATTGTACATACAAGGGTGGAGCGTCAGCGCTCCTTTTACGAGAATAACAAATAGGGTAAAATATTTTAAACCCATACCTAAAGAAATTGATCAAGATACTCAACAGTTTAGACGTAGGATTTTTTTTTCATTTTACGATATTTATCCATACCTATATTTCGTGTGACGCAGTTATGCATACTATACTACTAAAGGTAAAACAACTTTGAACTTTGTCGCCAATACCTACGACTCGATTTTGGAATGGGACGTATGCAATGGTTTTCCGTTTATTTATTTTGTTTGAAAAAAAAAACACTGTTTCGTTTTTGAGTTTTTTTTTAATTACTGTGGTCTCATTTAAAGTGGTGCTGACAAAATTTATGTATTTATAATATTACTTGTGGAAAATCAAACAAATAAACAAATTTGTCATCCTTGCAAAACTAGCACGGGTAGTTACGCTTCCAAAGCTTATCATAGACGTCGTAGAAATATGCATATAAATGTGTATGTACCTAAGACCTAAAAAATATACTACATATAAACAATCAGCGAACTATTAGGGTTCCGCATCTTTAAAAGAAATAAGGAACCCTTATAACATCACTTTTCCGTCTGTCTGTCTGTCTGCCAAGAGCCTATATCTCAGAAACACTTGGAGACATCGAGTTTCCTGGAAAACTCGTATTTCTACATTTAGTTAAAAAAAGATATTGACGTTTATACCGCAAAAAATTAATATTTCGACACTATAAAGGGATCAAAATTAATAGGGTGCTTCCGGTTTTTTTGGCATCTAGCATCTACCAGGTGGTACTAGTTGAGCTCGTGAAGTCTAACACAAATTTGACAAACTTAAATTTGCTGACGTACGTGTTAATTTTGCTTAAAATGAATTACAAATATAAGCTACAAAAAAGGAGATCTATCCGAGATTAAAAGGATAGTCACCTCGAATTTGGCCTGGCATTGGGTCTCTTCTACACAGAGTTAGAAAATAGAAAAATAGTTAATAAAAAAATAAATAAATAAATCAGCTCGCTGTATCCCGCACACACCAGGATAGGAAGAGGGAACCTAGTGTTAAAACTCTCCGTAGATACTCAAAGGATTATTAATGATTTATGTGTTTTATACTGTGACTGTTTAATACCTAGGTACTATTAATGTTACGTTCCGGCATAAATGAGGAACATGTTCCAAATATTAAATTCCGGCTTTGGAAAATATTCAAATTTTCGTTCTGGTTACGGCTGATTATTAGAGTGTCGTACCTCAAGAGGTAAAGACGGAACAGTATAGGATTCTACTGACTTTATACACTGACTTTTCTCTTTATTTTTTTCTTAATTGTATTCTTAGTTTTTAGTATTGTGTTTTCACATTTGATATCCATGTCTTTCATTCATTTTCATTCATTTGATATCCATATTGGGTTAGTTGAACAAAAATATATAACCAATCTACCATTTTGTATTAGCGGCGGTCATCTTGGATTTGAGTTTTTTAATAATCTTACATTCTACAAACTTAGCTTCACTGAGCTGGAGCTGAGGATACTGGCGCATACGCCACTAACAAGAAAACTCCCAAGCACAACAACCATACAAGTTAATCCCAGCTTGAAGCGAACCCAAAGGAGTCTCAGGTTGATCGCCTTGTATTCAACCGCCGCACTAACCAAACGAGAGGACAATAACACACCTACGCCTTGACAGCCCCGTTGCTCTCTGGAACGCCAGCCCAGAAAGCGACTCGACTGTCGTGTCGTTGCCCTTTCGCTTGGTCTCAGTCACGCAAACGGCATCCAAATCTCCATCATACATCACGTCTAATAATTCATTCATCTTTTCTTCCATCCCTCCTTTTACATTCCACGTATATATTAGCTATTTGTAGCTCCATCCTCCACCTCCCGCCGTTCCGGACATGGCGTGTTGG
>DVQM01000874.1:0-14086 GCA_018231645.1 Heliconius ricini
GAACCCACAACCAATCGGTTTTACAGTCACACTTTGTGCCACTGCGCCACGACAGGCCTCAACTGACCTCAGATTTTTTATAAATGCTTAGAGAACGATTTTGTTTTATGCTGCTTATTCCACGTAGTGTTAGGACACTTCCTTCCCCACCTTCCGCCTAATTTTCGAATTTATCACCAGGAATGGAAATCGAACCCACAACCGTCGCGTTTACAAGCAAATGCTGTGCCAGTATGCTATAATGGCCTCAATATTTAATATGCATGGATTCAAATTGGAATATAAGATGAAATACTGATTACCATTCGTATTGGTTTATAATGAAACATCCATACCGTACAGTAATTACTAGCACACGTTTAATTGATGAATCACGAATTTTTAAATACGACGCTTGTGAATAATTTGTAGCGTAAGATCTATTTGTAAGTTGAATTGATTTATGGACTTGCATATTGATTCAGTTTTTCAAAGTTATGTTTGTAATTATTTTCTTTTTAAAGAGAATTTATATTAAGGTCTTTTATAAGTCTATTTTCCAGTGTACTTTTTAGAAATATGATGTATATTGCAATTTCTTGAATTGACTTTGAACGTTAATATCACTTTGTTGTTTGTCCGTCTGTATGTCTGTATGTCATTATATCAGAAATGCTTTTATATATCTGTATTACACAGCGACAATTTCTTTTAATGTAACATCATGAAAATAAAAAAAAATCTTAGTGGCGGAACTTAACGCTGCATTTTGTGTCTCCAGAGTTGTGTGCTGCCATGAAACTTGGCAATTATATAGATAATTATTAATTATTGTATAATAATAAATTTTTTGCACAAAATTATAAAAAATTGTTAATTATAAAAATAGTATAATTTTAAAATTAACTTAACTTAGCTTCACGCTTTATCCCTAGCGGGGTAGTCAGAGAGAACGGAGCGCCAAACAACTACGCAAATTTAATTTAATAAAATTAGTTTTAGTTTTGCAGTGTACAGAATCGACTGCGATACATTAATAATATGTGGGTCTTAAAGAACACACGACCAACAATTTTAATTAAAATCATATATCACAATAAGCTATAATATAATATATGTGGTTGATTCAATGAATTTTACTATAAAGCAGTAATTTAATTAACATTTTCCTTCTGTGAGACGCCGATTCTTTTCATTGAAAACAGTAAATATTAAATATCGACAATATATTATAAACATATGTGCAATAAAATAAGCAATTAGTTCTTCTTACATCCGCTGGCAGATTATGTTAGAATGTAAAAATTTTTCAAAAGGCAACTTTTAGCATTTATGCTCTATTTTTTATACTGTTTTATGATCTTTCGTTCGTTCATAATTAAATTTTATAATTTATAACGAATATCTGGATATTCAAATTTGTTTTTTTAGGATTTCTAGTTTAATTTAGTTGTTTTTTTTTTTTAATTTTTCAACCCTGTTGCGTGTAACGAAAAAAGAAGCACTAAGATGTGAAACTTGCTAATTTCACAAAAATGATATAATATTTTTTGTAAATCGATAATTTATATATAGTAATTTACCAACTATTACAGAAATTACAGAAATATTATTTTAATTTATAATTTAGACGAATTATGGTACTCGAGACATACCTTCGTGGTTAAGATAATAATATAATTATACAAATAAAATTTTACAAGGATAAGGTACTACAAAAGTAGTGTAATAATAATAAATAATAAATAAAAATATACAAAGTACAACCAGTTAAATAATATTACCAAAAATGTTAAAAAAAGTTATTTTATTCAAAATTTATCTGAATTGAGCGAAAGTTAAAACCAAACCTAGTATGTTTTCTCTCAATAATTATAATTATACTAACGGCTAATACTCATAACACATAGCAACATAATATATCATAAAGTTTATGAGAAAGCTTTGTCCCAAAGAATCTACACCTAATACGTACCTACAGATTAAATAATAAGAATGTTTTAGGAAATTACACTATAAGTTTCTTTGTTCTTTTGTTTGAAAAGCATAGAAAACGTGTGAATTTGAGAGACGAAAATGAAGTAATTATAGCGATGACAGTCAGAGCGATAGCACTGATCTTGTGCGACGCTTTAACTTCTAATTTTTACTGATTTATCTTCATAATTTTGTTTATTATAGTAATGTTAAAAAAATACCCGACGCTGTATCCTAAAATAGTATTACAATTTATGGCACCACTTTCCTCCCAATTTTTGAAACATTGTCAAGAGGTGGAACTTAACGCCGAGCTTTGTCGTGCTCTGGTAGAGCAAGTAAATGAAAATATTTCTTTTCAGCTACCCTATGATAACCTTTAACGGTAAGATTTAATTATAGTTGATATGGGTTAGATGCCATCTTGGGGTAGTCAGGAAATGTCATATTGAGATAATTGTTAGAACAGATCCAATTTGGGGGGCGTTTATTAATTATCTCTGCCCAGTCCGGTATCAATATGGTTAAACAAAAGGCAAGAATGTGAATGAAACTAAGATTTTTTAGTTTTAGTTTTGCGTTTGTTTCTAAAGTAATCAGATATATTTTTAATTTCTTCGCTCTACTAACAAGATAAAACGCGGTGTTGACTTTCCGCTCAATTTGTGAGACATGACTACTTAAGAGGTAATGTCTCACAGATTGAACGTAAAGTTGAAAGCGTTGGAATTTCTTCTCCATTATTAGTATTTTCGATATATTTAACAATATAATAAAATTAAAATGTATAATTTAATATAATTTTAAGTATTAAAGAAAACCAGTACAAACTACAAAAGTTCTTCACCCACACACCGACAATTACTGTATTCATCCTACAGAATGAGTCATAACAATATATCAAATCAGATTTATAGCCATAGATGATAGTTGAAAGAATTGATAAAACTGTAATATTATTATAAATGGGTATTGTCAAAATATTTCATACAATTGTAATTAGGTTCTTGTACAGAACAAAGCGGCTGTCGTAATGAACGGCGCGTGCGTCGAAACTTAAAAAAGCTACTATATTGTATGGTCCAATTTATAAGTTGATTGAGAGTTTAAGAAAATAATTTAGTATGGTTGGTTAATATGTACATATGTATGTATGATTTAAATGCTAATTATTAGTAATTTTACAAGTTTTTTTTTAACTTCTCGTGTTGGTATGAATGTTAATGTATCTACTATATAATGTGAAATAGTGCTCAATTTAACCCACTCCCAATGCCCGATTAAGCTGACTTTTCAATTACGGTATTTCAGTTTTGAAGGCAACGAGATAACATATAATCAAATTTCTTGTCAATATAAACCTCTTATGCATCAGAATGAAAGCCTAACGAAGTGAAATCAATTATAAAAACAATATTATGAACACAAATATCCCGTTGCGTATTGTTCCATGTTTTAGTCTTGTAATTTGTTCTCAAACCTTTGAAGACATTTTGAATAATCTTTCCATAATAGACATAACAAAAGTCATTTATACAGATAATTTATGCATTAAATAAGTATATTGTTCGGAATAAATAACTATATTTCGTATATTTAATGGAAATACAATACTAAATAAAGACACTAACTTATAGCTTTGTAGAGAATACTGTTACTGATTTGATTTAACATTTTTTTAAATACTGCACTTATAATCGCAAAAACTTATCATATAAGATATTTTTTATGATTTATGTGGATGTAATAAATATTTCATTAATGTCTAAATTATAACGAATAGAAACGACGACTTCTGGTAGGACATTATTAAGGACACTTTAAATCAATCATCGATCTTGTTATTTTACCCATAACTCTTAGTAAAATTGCAATTTTATGAAAATCAAGCTATATTTTGATAAAATTTACATAATGATATTCAAGTTCTACTATGTTCATTTGCTTAAAGTATTACTATTTTAATTAACGTTTAATTGAAGTATTTTCTCATATTATACTTAAGTGTTATTTTATTAAAATTTTAAATGTTCCTTTTTGTGGTGATCTTGCAGAAATATTTAAGTTAATTACACTTTTCTTATGGGTTTAACTTGCATGTGAGGGTACATCTGAGAAATTTATCAAAAACTAAGAAAGGAC
The DNA here is from genome assembly GCA_018231645.1 of Heliconius ricini. Lineage (NCBI taxonomy): Eukaryota > Metazoa > Arthropoda > Insecta > Lepidoptera > Nymphalidae > Heliconius > Heliconius ricini. The sequence continues at coordinate 4,099 of DVQM01000874.1, forward strand.
GATCTTACTTAAATTTCTTTCTTGAAAATAAAAATTGAAAAGAATCAACATTTACATTTCACTGCGCAATCTTATTTTTATAACTAGTCTAACGGTGAAAGTTTATTTGTGAATACTAACCGCCGAACAAGTGCGCTTCCGGTTGAGTAACGCCCGAGGTGTTATTTTATATAGAAATAACCGGATGGAATATTGGACGCTTGTACTCGTACATACGCTGTATAAAGTGTATACGTGAGGCAATAGAGATGATATTGTCATAATTTTAGATGGACGTTTGAGCTTAATAAGTTATTTATGTATCTTATGCTATTTCTAGATTTTTTTTAAAAGTGTTTTCCCACGAGGCGCAGAAGTACAAAGTGACAAAATTCGGCGGAAAGTGGGGAACGGAGTGTCGAAACACTAGGTTCCCTTTGCCTACCCTGCTGTGTGCGGGATACTGTGTGTCTCAGTTCGATTGAGTTAAATAATTGTTAAGGTTTACGGTACCTAACAAGCAATGCTAATTAGGCAAAAAGTGGAAAACAGTGTATTACATTGCAAACCAATAGCGTTGTGGTGAACAATCTGTGACTGTAACCGCCATATTTGTGGGTTCGATTATTCTCTTCTTTTCTTCTTTCTATCATCAAAATTATGTAATTAATGGTGTACTAATGTAATTTAACATAATTTCGATATCGGTTCATATAAACGTATATAACACAATAATTTAGAATTACATACTACATTAAACTTACAGACAATAATCAATACAGTTTTATGATAACATAAAAACCCTCTTAGACCCTAACCGAGATGCTACGTGATGCACCAACAGACAGTAACTAGATCACTTGCGGTTATCTAATGATAAGTTTGAAGTATTTTTGTATTGCCACGACTGTGCAATCAAGTAAGAGAAACCTGATAATACTAGCAAGTATATTGATTTACTGGCAATGTCGATTTGAAATGAAATTTCATTTTTAATATAAAAAAATCATAATTTTACTGGTCTCCTATATAGTATCTGTATCTAATTAATTATTTTTCGTTGCCCAGATGCAGACGCACATTCAACACTTTTTAGCGTAGGAAGTTGAAATTTGGAAGTGAGTTTCCTAGTTGAGCATTAAGAAAAAAATTAACGAAATTTAAAAGAGAATTATACTTAAAGCAAACAAATTTGCTGCAATTCGCGATATATCAAGTAATTCTTACACATGCATTATCAATCTGTTTTTGGTATTAATGATCTGTTTGATCGAGATTCTATTCTCCTCCTTTAGTCCGAATCCGAGACATTTCGTATTGAATGGAGGAAATTAACGCTGCGTTTTCTTTCACTACAGCGGCGTTTTTAGACATTAATATAGGGGCCGTCGTAGCACAGTGGCACAAACGTGCTTCTGTAAACACGGCGGTTGCGGGCTCGCCTTCCACTTGTGATAAATGTCATTTCACTTTAGTAACATAGAACATTCAACGCTAGGTTCAGGTTCCCTCTGCCTACCTTGCTAACTTTTATCGTTATTGAATCCACAGCTATCCCTGACCAAGCAGATGTATATAGCTCAATAATTTATTCTTTATTTAATATATTAATGCAAAACAGATACCGCGTCTAGACAAGATATTCAAAATTATATGAAAAGACAAAGTAAAGTAAGTCGATACTAGCAATAAAATGTTTAATTTATCCTTATGAATATTCTGTTTTCGTAATTGCATTAAGGTACAAGCAAGTGTTGGCCGTTACTCAATAAAATGAACTGAACGATGCAATGTCGGTGTAAATCAAAATTGTCAACGTTACAACTCAATTAATATTGGATATTGATTTATTTTGTTAGTAGTAGTAGAGAATACGGTTAATTCAGATTCAATAGGATGATATTATATTTTAATGTATTTTAATATTTCTTTTAAATGTTCTTCCGTGGAAGCACATTTAAAAGAAATAAATTATATTTAAAAGAGCGTGCTCTTTCTTTAGAAAGAAAAATGTTCAGTAAACGTATATAAATTTGAACGTAGTGGAACTCGAACCCGCGCCTCTTGGATACCGGTCAAACATTCTATCCAATTAAAATAGGTAAGTTCTTATCTTGCTTCATCGAATTTTTTATGTTTATTACAACGTTGTAGAATAATATAATTACCAATTGTGATGCAATGGACAAGTATCTAATTTTGAATTTTATTAATTTAAAAAAAAATTAAATCAGCTTCACGCTGTATCCCCCACACAGCAGGGTAGGCAACCTAGTGTAAAGACACTCCGTTCCCCACATTCTGCCGAATTCTGAGGGCATTGCGTGTTGAGTGGCAGAACTCAACGCCGCGCTTTGCCTCGACACCAGAGCGAAGAAATGGTAATATAAATTTAAGTATCTTCTTTTCATCTCTTCGAGTGGGGATCGAACCCACAACCATTCGGTTCTACAGTCGTACTTCGTGCCACTGCGCCACGACTGGACTGGAATTTTATTAATAGTTATTTTAATACCCAGTCTAGTTAAGTTTTCAATTCTTGTAGAGGTCAGTCAGTCAGAGACGCTAGTAACTGGACGTCTGCGACTGTTAACGCGACGGTTGTGGGTTGGATTACCAAAAAAATTAAATATTTAATATCCCCATTTCCTCGAGGCTGAGCGTGACGTTGAGTTCCGTCGTGGCAACACGCAAAAAACTATAAATATACCATAAACCATATAAGATAGTTACGTTGTTGTCTATTATTTATAAAAAACCCAAACAAAATTAAATAATATAAGAAATTATAATAAACATCTTGTCACAGATTTTATACACTACACGAATAACAAAATAGCTGATCGCAATTATCAATAAATTAGAAAAATGTCGTCTAAACAAAAAGTCAATTGAGATTAGTATCTCTATATTATTAATTAATATTCTAGTGAATATTAATTAATAATTAACAGTAGATTGAATATAGATTATTGTATAAGTAACAAAAAAAATGTTATATACATAAAAAAATGTAGGAGTTTTAAATGTACTTTATATTTTTGCCAATATATATAGTAGATATAGTACCTATAAGGGAACATACAGCTTAATTTTTTTTTATTATGTAACAAGACCTTGCATTACTGGCGCAACTGGACGCCACCACCGAATAAGGAAATAAAAATAAAATAGAATTTTGTTACTAACAAGATTAAATCTTAATAATTTTATTACAATAAATTTAAATGTGGGTAATATACAAAAATCACTGATTGCTCAAAACTATGATCTTATAAGTCAAATTCAAATATATTTTAATTAAATAATGTTATCAGTTTTAAAGTTCTTCCATCATGTCTGTATTAGACAAGTGACATTTGGACGACGTCGACGTATTGCAATTTTAAAGATCAAAGAAGTTTTGTTATAAAATAAATACATGTTATGTTACATTTTTAACATATGTGATAGATAATAATTACACAAAATTTAAAAAATTGGTACATTATTAAATTCTACTTAGAAAAATTCCCTTTTAATTGCACAATACGAAATAATTAATACATATAAATGTGACTCACATACTGCCATTTAATATGATATAATATTGATTTATATTAACATCTTTTTTATTTGATTTATTAATCTATGGATGTTAATATAATTTTAGTGTTAACAAAAAATATAATATAAAAAACACTTAAACAATAACATGACAAAATGGCAATCTTATAATTAGTAAACAAAGACATTCGATAAATCTTTGTGACTAATCGCTTATTTCGCAAATATAAATGAAATATAAAAATGAAGCACTTTCTAAATTTAATTTATTTGTGTAATAGCTATAGTACATTTATTTATAAAAAAAATAGAAAAACCTAACTAATATACTTACATCATGATCGGGGACATATGAATAGACATGCAGCTTGTCAATCCTAATTGTCCCTTGAAAGGGGTACAATAAGGCACCCCTCTGAATTTCGGTTGAGGTCCAAACGCTTACAGATGCCTCTTTTCCTCTAGCACCCCCTGGGCGAAGCGCCAGGCTCAACTCCTGAGGAATTAGTACTAACGTCTCCATTTCCACAGTTCAGTTAAAGTCCATCACTAATATAGCACTTACATAGATTTTAGTGAACTAAGTTAGTTATATTAATTATGTATTACAGTTCGTTCGTTAACCCGTCCTAATATTGTTCGTACAATACTAAGGGTGCCTTACGCAGGATGCGCACGCGTTCTTCTCCGAGCGAGCACTGAAGGAAGCGCTAACATTGACCTTAGCTACGGCCGTGATCGCGTTTACAGTTCATTTTTTGTTCGATAAAAAGGAGAGGAGTAAGGCCCTAGTGGTATATAGCTGGTTTATTCACATCTCGACTCTATGATACAGTCAATAAGGCAGCGAGAGCGGATTGGGTAAATTTGTAAGAATATCCCCTCCGAAGGCGGCACCTGTAACCGCCCGGCCGTCATATCGCCGGCGAGCTTCGTATCGCACACCTGATTCAAACGCTACCTGTTTGCTCTGCACATCTGCTGTTTTTGAATTGACATTTTAATTGAGATTAGTGGATTATTTTAATTTGGATGTTTTTTTTTGTTCAGCTTTCGTGATTTTTTTTTAATTATATTTCATTTTTGTATTGATAGAATGGAAAGTGAGCAGTAGGTTTTGCAATAGATATTAGAAATAATATTTTTTTTAATATTTAATTTATTTCATTATTATTTCGGCATAGCGCATTTGAAATTACTCATTTGAAAAAATGATAGATGATTTAAATTAATACATTTTTATTATTTAGAGGACGTCGTGGCGCAGAAGCACAAGGGTGTTACTGCAACGCGACGATTGTGGGTCCGATTCCCATTCGAGATAACGAATTATTATTTAATAATATTTTCATTTCTTGACTCTGACACCAAGGCAAAATGCCCGGCATTTAGTTCCGCTACTCAACCACAATATCTTAAAAAATCGGCAGGAAGTAGAAAACTGAGTGTCTTAACACTGAGTTCTGTTAGCCTACCCCACTGTGTGCAGAGTACAACGTGACGCTGATTAAAAATAACATTTATTATTTATGAAGCAATAGTGAGTATTGATGATACTGGAAGAAGGTTACGTAAAGACCATGAGGACTCAATATATGAGATGAAGGAGCAGTATGCATAAAAAATAACATGCGTCCATATTTTCAATATATATAAAAATAAATAATTTCTAAAATAACACAAGATATATTTATGATATATTAATTATATTTCCCTACGGTCTCTAAGGATATATCTATTTACCGTAACAGCTTACGTTGTGTGAGGTCACTCAATTAATTAAAGAAATGTATTTTATGCCATCTTTCATCTTTTTTTTAGATTAATGCTGTGTCCCACACATAGCAGGGTAGGCAAAAAGAAACTTCATAATCTAGAGTTAAGACCCTAAGCCAGACACCTATTAAGACTCTTCTATTCCCCAAATTCCATCGAATTCTGGAAGCAGGCGTGCCTAGTGGCGGAACTCAATTTCGCATCTTCTAATAGATGTAGATATTAAAAATTGCTAAATACTTATTAAATCTTGTAGAGCGGAGATATATGACTTCTCTTTACCTAACTCTACTTAAGATTAAGATATAGTAGAATAAAAGTAATTAGATTAATTGGAATAATGCAGGAAGTGTAACAGCAATAGCTTGACAATACAACTAATATTATTGGATACTATCGATAAACTTTACCTTGTTATTGTGAAAAATATGTAGGTTTATGTATAGATTAGTTTTAGCTGCACGCTGTATTCCGCTTTTAGGACGGTAGGCAGAGGAAACCTGGGAACCTAGTATTAAGACACTCCGTTACCATTAATATAATTTGGTTTCTCACATTGCGTGTTGAGTGGCGTAACTCAACGTCGTGCTTTGCCACGTTGCCAGAGCGATGTAATGAAAATAATAAATAGTTAATTTCCCCAAGTGGGACTCGAGCCCAAAACCATCGCGCTAACATTTGCACTCTTGTATTCCTACGTTACAGTGGCCACATTTTTATAGAAACACGTAGGTAAAGTTTTCGTTTTGTAGGTATAGTTAGACAAAAATATATTTTTTTGCCCTCGATTTCGATGGTAACGACAGTAACAAGCTTTTAGAAACTTATTGAACCTATACATAGGTTACCTTAGGAACGTTGCGTTAGGAACCTATAATTAGAACTAGGTTCTCTCTGCCTACCTTGATATGTGCGGGATACGGGATAGCGTGAAGCTGATTTAATAATAAATTTTCTTGAAGATTCCTTTGTCAATCTCTTGCATTACGAAATTTATCTAGATAAGGACATACATACATACAACATACATATACCTATATGTGTATCTAAAAATTAATACAGCACTTGTGGCATTGCGGTTACGCCAGGTGTGTATAGGTCATCGACATTTTCTGTAACATATATGCATGACTATTTATAAAGAATTATAAACTTTATTTTTAATGTAAATAGAGTTTATTATGCAGTGAATATATTTTATGTCGATTTCAGTCTTTGATCGTGGACAGGACATCGATTATATAAGTTTTATTGAATAAATACTGTTTTAATATTCTTTCTCGTTTTCAAAAACTGGAGTATCTTACCTATAACATCAAAAGATTTTTTATTTTTTTTACATTTTTTACAGTAAACTAACTCGCTCTATCGAATATATCTACTGTGTGTACCTATATGTATAGGTATAGATTACGATTTACATATCTAATTCAATATAAGAAAAAACTATAGAGAAGGTATTCAACAGCAGAACTTCAGCAAAAAAGCTTTTCTACTCTGTGGTAGCTTCCAGTAGAACTGACACTACCTACTGACGGTTTTATGTAACGACTTGATTCAAAAGTGCTTATAATGACTTAATTGTATTTAATTTATTAATATTTTTCATATTTCTTCGCTCTGGTAGTGAGATAGGTAAAGAGGGCGTTGCATGCCACTCAAATGTCTCTAAATTCTTCGAAAAATAGGGAACGGAGGTTCTTAACAGTAGATTTTTTTGTGCCTACGCTGCTATGTGCAGAGTTTCATCATATCACAAGCATTGCCTCCAGGATTCGGCGGATAGTAGACGATGGAGATCTTATCATTGAATTCTCACTCCTACATACATAAGTAAGTACCTACAGCGTGAAAAATGTCAATATATTTATAATTTTCTAAAAATACATTTTTTTTGTCTGGTCATAGCTGTTCATGACCAAATTATTCATGACTTAAACTAAATGATACGCAACTTAGATATAATTTAATTAATTTAGTGTTAAGACATTTCGATTCAGACTTTTGGTTGAATTGTGAAGAAAAAACAAGCATTTTGGAGAGGTGGAACTCAACGCCGCGCTTCGCCTGGACACCAGAGCGAAGAAATGGAAATATAAATTTAAATAAATATTTCATTTCATCACGCTTGTGCCCCTGTGCCACGACTGGTCTCATTTTTACATACATTTAAATACATTATTAAACAATTAGGTAAAGTAAAGAAATCAAACACCTGATTATACTTTCTTTATACATTATTGCTTATGATAACTGCTGTTATTGTTTTACAGAGTAGTAAAAGAAATATTTGTAAAAACAATAGCCCCGACTGCATTAAACTCAAAGGAAAATAAACGAGCCCAATAGTTTATTAAGATTAACAATCGGGACCTCTTTAAATAATGCGCAGAATTAAATACCTATAATATATAATATTCCTGGTAGAGATATTATTGATAGAAAAATATTATATTAAATATATTTTTTTCACTTTTTTGTTAGGATTCATTAAGGTAATGATAATCATGATATACCTTTTTGAAATCCTCGTATTGAGTCGGTGAATTTGATATCCATATTGTGGTAATCGAAACGAAAAAAAAATTCCACTAAATCCAATGGCGTCCCACAGCCGTCATGATTGTTTTATTTTAACGTCACCTGTCTAAGAACACTTGAGTTGCTAATACGGATCTAATGATACTTCAATTATGTTAATCCGTTCAGCGGTTCTGGAGATATGAGATAATAAAGAATATTTCATTCAAAAAAACACACATACATACAAGATACGGGAATTATAGAGGTGGCATAAAAAATATTAATTATTAGAATGATAACAGTAATTACAAGTGTCTTGAAATGGAATAATGTCGATACAAATATACAGTGACAATGCGTTTAAAAAACTGAAAGAAATAATGTACTTAACATAAAAAAAATCTTATCATAAAAATGATCTTGCAACTATGTTAGAACCGAACAATTCATTATTTGTAGCAAAGATTGTTACGTTTTAAACATATTTATCATTTTTTGATTAAAGTCGCAACCTTTTACATTTTAAATCTGTTTGCCTTTTTCAATATAAAAGAATTTTAAAAGAGAAGTAGATACTAAATAATGAGTTAAGTATATGTACGGATATTATTTTTTTTTATTTTATTTCTATTTAAAGAAAATCTATCAAAATAATGTTTACTTCTATTTTTATAATTAAGTTGGTAAGAATCAATAAATATGAATCACTGGAACGTTTACGAAATTGCTTGTTAAAAAATTTCATATATCCAACTTAATACTTAGTTTTAGTCAATGAATAATTTTTATTACTAATAAATGGTATATTTTTTATATATATTTTTAAAGGGTGGTAATAAAAATAGCTGTTCAATGTGAAAACGATTTTATACAAACGCTAAGATGCTATCAAAACAGGAAAGTAACGACAGATTTATGTAATTGTTTATGAAAAAAACCTTCATAAATCACGTGGCAAGAGCTTAATGGGCGGAGCGGTGGGGCGTGGAAAGAAGCCCCGCCCATGCGCGCACGCGTGCCTTACCGGACAGTATTGTTTGGATTTATTCTGATTGGTTGAACATTTGTTCATTGTTTACTTGAAGTTAAACTTTTGTCATAAAATAAGGATATCTGATTTGTTTAAGCTTTTTTTTTATTTGGCCCTTTGTTAAATTGTCTTGATTTTTTTTCATTTTTTCATTCACGTCAAAAGTGTGTGCGTCATATCATGTTCTAATCGTATAAAAGATTTAATATATTCTTTATTGCATCGAACAAAACATACAGTAATATAAAAAGAAAAGTTGATTAACAAAGGTTGGGCTTATTATCTAAGAGAAATCTCTTCCAGCCAACCAGTGGAAATGGATATCAATCAAAATCTATTTATACATTTGTAATTTTATCCACTTCCATTTTTTGGAAGTTGGCTTGAAGAGATTTCTTTTAGAAATAACCCACCTTTGCTAACTAAGCTTTTAATTTTTTGTATTTCTTATATGTTTTTAAGTGCAATTAAGAATATATATAATATTTGTATAACAATATTATATACAGTTTTTTTATTTTTAAAACAAATCATTGGTTACTTTGGACACCACATAAGGTATAATCTAGTTAAAATATAACATAATGCCGGCTAAAAAGCTAATTCACTGGTCACAATTTTTGAGATATTGAATTTTTAGCATTTTTTTGGCTTGAACCCTATAGTTACTTTACCCTCATCATTTTTAAGTCCATTATATCATACGACTTAGAAATCAGTATATTTTATTGAAGAGTCGCTCAAGCCATTCCTTTTTTATTAAATTGTCGCTTAGCAGATTTTCAAGACACTATTTTCAGCAGTAATTACATACACTCGTTTATTTTAAAATATTAAGTCTAAACTTAAGTTTTATCGAAAGATCTCTTTAATCAAAAGAATAAATTGTGTCGTTTGAATAAATTTGTACTTTAAATATATAGGCTTTGAACCATTCTATTAGCGCATTTCTTAAAAATATAGACAGCTCAAACATTTTGCCCTGAATTAAAACTTGTGACGGTGATATAAACACTTTTATGTATAGAAATAAAATAATTATTAGTGGAAAAACCACCAATAACTTAAAAGATAAAACATATTTATGTCGTTTAGAATTTAGATAATTTAGTTGCACGAATGTGACGCGGGCGT